>CAUYRH010170594.1:0-12474 GCA_963574655.1 Perodicticus potto | reverse complement strand
GGGTTCGAATCCAGCCCGGGCCTGCCAAACAACAATGATGGCTGCAACCAAAAAATGGCCGGGCATTGTGGCGGGCACCTGTAGTCCCAGCTACTTGGGAGGCAGAGGCAGGAGACTCGCTTGAGCCCAGGAGTTGGAGGTTGTTGTGAGCTGTGGTGCCACAGCACTCTACCCAGGGTGACAGCATGAGGCTCTGTCTCCAAAAAAAAAAAAAATACATAATGTTTACCATGTACTTACTATCTAAGGAACTATCACCTAATAACTCCACCAAGTACCTAGCATAGTCATTAATCCCTTAACAACCCTATGAAATACATAATGTTATTAAATAATATAAAAAAGCAATTTCAAGAAGGTTGAGTAACTTGTCCAAGTTCAGATAGTTTTTTAACTGGTATTCCTGGGATTTGAATTTTAACACCTTCCTAAATTTTATCATGCCTCCATGCAACAGCTATGACCCTGTCTCTTTATAACTGCCTCCCATTCAGCCGTAACCTCTAATAAAATACAAATTTTTCCATAATAGGTAAAATTTATAGAAAAACCAAAAATATGTAATTGTACTACTCATACTAAAAATTTACTTTAAAGGAACTATGTAATAATTTTTTCTTTTCTTGTATAACAAGAACTTTTCAGTTATATCCATTACAGCTTACTTCAAAGAATAAAAACAGAAGTCCTGGCTTGGCGCTGGTAGCACAGTGGTTATAGCACCAACCACAGACACCAAGGGTGACGGGTTTAAACCCAGCCTGGGCCAGATAAACAACTGCAACAAAAAAATAGCCGTGTGTTATGATGGGTGCCTATAGCGCCAGCTACTTGGGAGGCTGAAACAAGAGAATCACTGAAGCCCAAGAGTTTGAAGTTACTGTGAGCTGTGATGCCACAGCTCTCTACTGAGGGCAACATAGTGAGACTCTATTTCAAAATATAAAAATAAATAAAAAAATTTTTAAAGAAGTCCTGAGGCTTGGCACCTGTGGCTCAAGTAGCTAAGGCATCAGCCACATACACCTGAGTTGGCGGTTTCAAATCCAGCCTGGGCCCACCAAACAACAATGATGGCTGCAACCAAAAAATAGCCAGGCATTGTGGCAGGCGCCTATGGTCCCAGCTACCTGGGAGGCAGAGGCAGGAGAATTGTTTGAGCCCAGCAGTTGGAGGTTGCTGTGAGCTATGATGCCATCGCACTCTACCCAGGGTGGCAGCTTGAGGCTCTATCTCAAAAAAAAAAAAAAAAAAGTCCTGACATTTGAAAAAAAGCCAATTTCCTTATTATAAAGTTTCCATAACCTCCTGAATAGCAAGTATGTTGTAGCATTAACAAAAAGAGTAAACAAGCAATAGGAGGTTTGAAAAAACAAGCATAAAGGCCTCAATCCTAACAGAAAGAGACATTCAGCAAGTAGCCAGAGAACTGGAGGAGTGAAAGGGACCAAAAGAACTGTCAGGGCCCTAAGTACATTAGCGCCAACATCAAACTACTATAGAAGAAAGGTGCTGGGGTTAGATGTTGTGTTTCATGCTGGGATGCTGAGGCAGGGAGAATCACTTGAGGTTAGGGGTTGATGGCCAGAGCTTAGGCAACAAAGCAAGACCTTGTCTCAAAAAACAATTTTAAAAACTAGCCAAGCACAGGGTACATGCCTATAGCCCCAGCTACTCAGGAGGCTTAGACAGGAGGATCTCTTGAGCCCTGGAGTTCCAGCCTCGCCTAAGTATTGCAAGTCACTGTCTAAAGTGGGATGGGACAAAAGCTATCTAGTAAAAAATTATTTCCTGGATCAGTACCTGTAGCACAGTGGTTAAGGCACTGGCCACATGCATGGAGGCTGGCAGGTTCAAACCTGCCCCGGGCCAGCTACACAAAAATGACAACTGCAACAACAAAATAGCCAGGCGTTGTGGCAGGTGCCTGTAGTCCCAGCTACTTGGGAGGCTGAGGTAAGAGAATTGCTTAAGCCCAAGTATTTGAGGTTGCTGTGAGCTGTGATGCTACAGCATTCTACCATGGGCAACATAGTGAGACTCTGTCTCAAAAAATAAAAAAAGTAAAAAATAAATTGCTACATTTAAAAAATACAACTAATAAGCTTTAGCAGTCTAATTTTTCAGCTCTCATTCGCTTAAGTCACAAATAGGTATTTTTCGATTTCAGGGAGCTTGCTCCTAACCAGAACGTTTCAAAAAGCAAAGTAAATAACCTGATAAACAAACTGAGGGTATATTAAAGTACAGCCTTGAAAAAGCCTCTTTGGGTTCAGCACCTATAGCACAGTGGTTATGGTGCCAGCCACATACACCGAGGGTGGTGGGTTTGAACCTGGTCCCGGCCAACTAAACAACTGCAACAACAACAATAAAAATAGCCGGGCATTGTGGCGGGAGCCTGTAGTCCCAGCTACTTGGGAGGCTGAGGCAAGAGAATTGCTTAAGCCCAAGAGTCTGAGGTTGCTGTGAGCTGTGACACTATAGCACTTTACCGAGGGCGACATAGTGAGACTGTCTCCAAAAAAAAAAAAAAAGAAAGAAAAAGAAAAAGCCTCTTTGATCCCCATCCACAAACATGAAGAATATTTCCCTACATCATAAGCATGCTAGGAATAACAATAATTAGGAATAATTTCAGTGCTAGCTCAGCTAAAGATTTTTTTCTATTTCATGAATCAAAGTCAAATGGCTGCTTTATTACTTTATGCAAAATAGCTTTCCTGTAAAGTCTAATTCTAAGAAACCGTAAGCCTCTTTCAAACAATATATAAGAGCCTTTTGATTCCTATTATAAAAAGTTCAATATGGGCCGGGAGCTGTGGCTCTCACCTGTAATCATACATTCTAGGAGGCTGATGAGGGCAGATTGCCTGAGCTCATGAGTTCAACACTAGCCTGAGCAACAGCGAGACCCCCTCTCTAAAAACAGCTGGGCCTTGTAACAAACTCCTGTAGTCCCACCTACTTGAGAGGCTGAGGCAAGAGAATAGCTTGAGTCCAAGAGTTTGAGGTTGCTGTGAGCTATGACACCATGGCAGTCTACCAAGGGCATCAAAGTGAGACTGTCTCAAAAAAACAAAACAAAACAAAAAAACTTCCATAAACACCCTTTTCAATTATTAGTTTCTATCTTTTTCTCTTATTTTTATAATGATAGAGTCTCACTATATTGTCTATGCTAGACTTGAACTCCTGAGCTGAAAAAATCCTCCCCCATCAGCCTTCCTCAGTAACAAGGACTACAAATGTGTCCCATGATGCCCAGTGGATTCTATCTCAATATGCCTGAAGCAGCTGACTTACTGCTTTCACAATCTCGTATCAGCATATAAATTATCAGGATTACAACATACAGAAAATAAAGTACACAGGCCTACAAATTTAATGAGATGTCAAAAACATTTCAAAGTACTGTGTTACCTTGGTGAAACTACACAGCAGTGAGTGATTTGCAAAGCCTGAGGCTCCCAAACCTACCTTAACCTCCTTAGAACTACTAGAAGTCTTCCCTTCAGTCTTCTTCTGCTTGGATGTGGAGGAACTGTTTTTGCTGCTGCCACTATTCTCCTTGTTGCTGTTATTGCTTGACTTTAAGGAAGAAGACTGACTAATAGTTCTCTTCCGAGAGCTGTGTTCTGTTTTGGGATCTTTTGAAGGAACAGGTCCAGCAGGAGAAGGTAACAAATCCTTTTCTTTTGTAGTACTCTGCTTAGATGACCTGCCAAATCAAAGAAATGCTCTCATTTTTCCACAGAGTAATAGAGTGTGATGGATTTTTCCATTTCTCTTTGCCTGCTTTCAAGACAAATTTATTTCTACCCAATCATTATTAGGACACAAGTAAAGTAAAATAAAACTGTAAATTCCATGAGGGTAGGCATCTTCTCTGTTTCTTTCCCCATGGTTAAATATGCAGTGCCCCAAACACAGCCTATCATACAATAAACACTCAATAAATAATTAGATGAATGAATTAACAAATAGATAAATGGTGAAAGAAGAGACTAATGAAAGTAAGTTAGTAACAACTCTCTTGAAATTTAAAGTTTGCCATCTAACCAGAGAGTGGTAATCTTTAAGTTTTACCCTATACTCACCCCAGCCCTACCAAATAAAAGAAGTAACTAAATCTTAATTGTTTTCCAACCCTCTTAGCCAGTGGTTATCAACCTTCCTAATGCTGTGACCCTTTAATACAGTTCCGCATGTTGTGGTGACCCCCAACCATAAATTTATTTTTGTTGCTACTTCATAACTGTAATTTTGCTACTGTTATGAATCATAATGTAAATATCTGATATGCAGGAGACCCCCAAAGGGGTTGCGACCCACAGGTTGAGAACCGCTGCTCTTAGCTAAAAGCAAAAGCTCCCACCATTTGGTATATGTATGTATGTGCAAGTATATGACACTTACTAAAAGAAACATTCTGAAACATTCTAGCACAACGGTTCTCAACCTGTCGCGACCCACAGGAACTGTATTAAAGGGTCGCAGCATTAGGAAGGTTGAGAACCACTGTGATAGCACATTAGAAAGTACCCAATGCCAAATGATATACATATATTAATAACACTGGGATGCAACATGTTTTGGGGACATACTCTCTGTTGCTAGATGGCTTATGGCCTGCTGAATTCTTGTCCTCCGTTTTGGGTTTCTTGCTCTCACTGGCTCTGCTATCATCTTCATTCTGGATGAAAAACAGAAAACAGGGATGACTTTATTAGGTGTGACTTTTATTCATCTAACTTCAACTTTTAGCTCTAGTTATATACAAACAATTTATCCCTGATAAAACTTCAAAAGACAAAAGACAAGTAAAAGAATTAACTTAAACATGTTCAAAAATCTAGGTCTTAAAGCTGAGAAGTCTCCTATTTTAGACATATAGAACCAAAACAACAAAACAGATTTCCTATAGTCTTTAAAATGGCATCTCTTCAAAGTAATGTGGGTATGTGTGGAGAAGTGTAGAGGTATCTATGAAATTAAGATATAATTCACACACCAAAATCCATTCTTTAAAAGCATACAATTCGCCTGTGGCTTAGTGAGTAGGGCCGACCTCATATACTGAGGATGGCGGGTTGGCCAAACAGCAACAAAAAATAGCCAGGCGTTGTGGTGGGCACCTGTAGTCCCAGCTACTTGGGAGGCTGAGGCAAGAGGATCACCTAAGCCCAAGAGTTGGAGTCTGCTGTGAGCTGTGACGCTATGGCACTCTACCAAGGGCAACAAAGTAAAACTGTCTCAAAAAAAAAAAAAAAAACAACAAAAAAACCCCAAACAACAATTCCATGGCATTTGAAATATTCACCAAGTTGTAAGACCATCCCCACAATAAGTTTTAACATACTTTTTTTTTTTTTGAGACAGTCTCACTATGTTGCCCTCAGTGGTGTCGTGACGTCACATCTCAAAGCAACCTCAAACTCTTGGGCTTAAGTGATTTTCTTGCCTCAACCTCCCAAGTAGCTGGACCTACAGGGCCCACCACAACACCTGGCTATTTTTTTTGTTGTTGTCATTGTCATTGTTGTTAGCAGGCCCTAGGATGGATTTGAACCCACCAGCCCCAGTGTTATGTGGCTGGTGCCCTAACCACTGAGCTACGGGTGCTGAGCCAGTTTTAAAATATTTTTAATGTCTCCAAAAGACAGCCCATACATATCCATTAGCAGTCACTCTCCATTCCCTCCTTCCTCCAGACCCTGGCAATAACATTTTGTCTTTATGAATTTGCCTGTTCTAGATATTCCATATAAATGGAATCATAAAATATGTCTGGCCTTTTGTGACTAGCTCCTTTCACTTAGTGTAATATGATTATTTATTTATTTATTTATTTATTTTTTGAGACAGAGTCTCAAGCTATCACCCTGGATAGAGTGCTGTGGCATCACAGCTCACAGCAAACTCCAATTCCTGGGCTCGAGTGAGTCTCCTGCCTCTGCCTCCCAAGTAGCTGGCACTACAAGTGCCAGCCACAACGCCCGGCCATTTTTTGGTTGCAGCGTCATTGTTGTTTGGTGGGCCCGGTCTGGATTCGAACCCGCCAGCTCAGGTGTACGTGGCTGGCACCTTAGCTGCTTGAGCCACAGGTGCCGAGCCATATTATTCATTTATTTATTTATTTTTGAGATAGTTTCAATTTGTCACCTCAGCAGAATGCTGTTGCTCCTAGCTGACAACAACCTCCAACTCTTGGGCTCATGTGATTCTCTTGCGTCAGCCTCCCAAGTAGCTGGGACTACAGGCACCCGCCATAACACTTGGTTATTTTTAGAGACCAAGTCTCACTCTTGCTCAGGCTGGCCTTGAACTTCTGAGCTCAAGCAATCCACCACCTCGGCCTCCCAGGGTACTGGGATTACAGGCATAATCCACCCCTGGCTAGTGTAATATTTTAAAGGTTCATCCATGTTGCACCACAGATCAGCACTTCAGTACCATTTATAGCTGAATACTATTCTACTGTATGGAGATACCACATTTTATTTATTCTATATTTAATTTAACCATTCATCATTTGATGCCCATTTGGGTTGTCTCCACTTTTTTGGCTAATACAAATAATGCCACTAGGAACGTTCAAGTACAACTTCCTGTGTGAACATACATCTTCATTTCTCTTGGGTGTGTATATATGTATATATACCTGGGAGTACAAACGCTGGGTCATAAGATCCATATTTAACTTTTTTAGGAACTACCAAATGATGTTCCAAAGCAGCTGCATCCCACTAGCACTGTATGACAGTTTTATTCTTCTACATCTTTGTCAACACTTACTACAGTCCACCTTTTGATTACAGCCAAACCCTATTAACTTCTGAAAAGCTTTTTGACTGAAACGTAGTGGTAGGCCCATCTCCTGCCAACACTACTTTCCTATCTAAGTTTTCCTTTTGCTTCAAATATTAATGCACAAGAATGTAAATCATCTCCCATAACAAGAGTCTGTTCTGTTATACAAGTGACTAAAGATGGACAAATGAAAACATGAAAAGAAGGAATGTATATCCTTCATTACCCTTGACTGGGTCTCTTCTTAGTATCACCTGTTTAACCTCCAGATATTGCCTGTGACACTTTATTTTACCAAAGCCATGAAACTTGAAAATCACAATCAAGTTTCCTAGTGTTCTATAATTTATAAAATCAAAATTTAGCTTTTAGGTATTAATGTTAAGAACTCTGGAGAAATATATGCCAATGAGATAGTACTTTTTTTGGAGAAAGGGGACCTAAAAATTATTATTATATATTATATATATATAGTAAAAATTTTAAACAACGGGTAAAAAGGACTTTTACTTTCTATTTAATATTTTAAATGTTTAAGTTTTTGTTTTTTTTTTTAAAGAGACAGAGTCTCACTTTATCCCCCTCAGTAGAATGCTGTGGCATCACACAGCTCACAGCAACCTCCAACTCCTGGGCTTAGGTGATTCTCTTGCCTTAGTGTCCCGAGTAGCTGGGACTATAGGCATCCTCTACAACACCCAGCTATTTTTTGTTGCAGTTTGGCTACGGCTGGGTTCAAGTCCGCCACCCTTGTATATGGGGCCAGTGCCCTACCCACTGAGCCACAGGTGCCGCCCTAAATGTTTAAATGTCTTACTTTTAACATTTAATACCTTTCAAGGACCTTTTTTTTTATTTCATAAGAAACGATCCAAGTTCCTAAAGAGGAAGGTCTACCATATATAAATTCTTTTTTTTTTTTTTTTTAGAGACAGAGTCTCACTTTGTCGCCCTCGGTAGAGTGCCTTGACATCGCAGCTCACAGCAACCTCTAGCTCCTGGGCTTAGGTGAGTCTCTTGCTTCAGCCTCCTAAGTAGCTGGGACTACAGGTGCCCACCACAACGCCCAGCTATTTTTTGTTGCAGTTTGGCTGAGGCTGGGTTTGAATCTGGCATCCTTGGTACATGGGGCCGATGCCCTACTCACTGAGCCACAGGTGCCGCCCCATATATAAATTCTTAATCCACATAAATCTATGACTTAAACCCCACAAACAAGTCCAGCAATCAGCCTATTGGTACCAGCAGCCCTAAACAGCCTTCTAATTAAGTAAAGTGTCCTTCTACTATAATAATGGAAATTCATTACCATACAATATGAAAAATAGTACGATTCAGTTTTCTAGAAACAAAATAATGTGAACCATTTTAATTTATGATGATCTAAAAAAGAAAAAGTGAGCTGTATCTGCACATAGTGCTGTGATTTTAAGGAAAAGAGAGGAAAATATTTCTGGCTCACTTAATTTTAAGTGAATAGTGAATGCTCTACTCTCCATATCCTATGCATGATTCTCAGGTCAGTTGAGATGGGGATTTGCATTCTACATTTACCTAGGAAGGCCATTCTTGTATCTATTTGTTCACCTACTCAAGCTTAACTTTCAATCTTTTAATCATACTCACACATACATATTAGGAGAAATTACAGTATTACTCAATAAAGATTATTACCTTCCCCTAAAATTTACTCACTAGAACTAAAAAGATGTTTGTCCCAAAGACTCTATCTATATAGGTAAGTTATTTAGCTCTTTTTTATTATATGACTATTATCCTCTTATTATAGACATCCTGCATTTTCATGTTTCCGGGTTCTAAAAAACACTAACCTTAAATGTACATAAAGCTTTGTTTCCAAATGTGAATTATCTTGTAAGTATTTAGGGGATGAGAGATAGCTATGTGCCAGCAATGATGTCTTTAGTTCTGACCTTTGTTAAGGTGAAGAAGCTGAGGCATAGAGGATACAGCAGATTGGTGAAATTCTTAAGGATGTGTTAAAAATGGTGAGTTAATTTTTTTTACTTGGAAACTAGTCAGTAATATTGAAAGTATGTCTTGGTCAGGATTTAAGACAGAAGAGAATGATAGGACAATCTCGGGAGTACACAATCTAACTAAAAACACCTACAACCAAAATGTGAAAGATGTTGTAAAGGCCAGTTTGCAGCCTCTGCTCCAGTCTCACCACTACACTGGTCAGCACATGCTCTGTAGAGAAGCACTGGTTCATTTCTAATTTCATTAGAAACTCTCTTGCTTTACTGCAGGAGAAAGGCAGAAGCACATAGTTCCTCCGAAGCTTTGCATTTACCCTCTATTTTCCCTCACAGTATGTAACACACCTTGTTATTTTATGGATTACTCAGATTTCCAGAGCATTTTAGATTCTGGTGTTTCAAAACAAAATAACAA
This sequence comes from Perodicticus potto, assembly GCA_963574655.1. Lineage (NCBI taxonomy): Eukaryota > Metazoa > Chordata > Mammalia > Primates > Lorisidae > Perodicticus > Perodicticus potto. The sequence continues at coordinate 3,243 of CAUYRH010170594.1, read as the reverse complement.
TAAAAACTCTTTACAAACCTTATGCTTCCTCTTGCCTTTGTTGGAAACTTTTTCTGAGGCTTGTTTCTGAGTTTCTCTTGTGTGCTTTTCTGGCATGTTTTTCTTTTCCCCCTTGGGTGGCTCTGTTTCTTTGTAAGGCTTTCCTGGTATTCTAGTCAAGAGATTCAGGTCAATCTTCACAATAAGTGGATACCTATCATCAGGCTCACTGAGGGGGGAAAGAAGTTCCTTCTCTTCCATAGGAGAGAACATTCGTTGCCGGAAAAAGCTATCTTCTTCCTCCACTGAGGATGGTTTAACAGGAGTCCTATTGCTCTCTGGGTACTTAGGAGTTTGTGAGGAAGGAGGAAGGCTCTCACTTTCATCTGAATCTGAAGAAGAGGTATCAGTTTCTATGATTTCCCTTGATTTCTGGGAAGATTTACTCGTGGATTTGTATTTCTTTTTCTCTGCTGTAGGTCGAGGGGAAGACTTAGACTCCTTCTTTATATTAGGTTTCCTTGAGCCTTTGGTGGCGGCTTTGTGCCTGCTGGAGGGCATGCTGGTAGCTATATCGACAGGGGTTTCACTTTCTATTTTCAGGCCTCCACGAGGCTCATCCACAGCTGTCTTCTCAGCCTTTTTGGGTTGTTTTTTGCCTACAGTTCTCCTCTGTGTTGTGCTGTCACTCTGTGCAGGAGATTTCTGCCTCCCACGCCCACTTTCTGATCCCTTTTGGATGGTTTTGGAGTCTCGTCCAGGAGTAGTGGAACTTGTTTCTTTAGGTACACCTGGATCAGTGTAGCTATTCCCAGTACCCTGCTCTCGGCCTTCCTTTTTGTAGCCTTGAGATGATGGGATGTTACTATCCACTGAAGAAGCTGGTGACACTTTATGTGGGTTCACTTTATTCAACCAATTATCAAGTTGCCATTTGTTTGTTGGTGGTGGTTCAGGCTGGAAAAAAACAGAAAAAATATGTCTGTTTTTTTATATTGAAGCTTTCTCCCTTCTTTATAATCTCGAGAAAGAAGAAAAAATACAATGCCTAATGCATCAAAAGCATTTGCTTTTCACGCATGGTTCTGTCTGAACCAAACCAAAGGGCTGACTATTAACTATTTGGCTCTAACCACTTGAATGAGAAGGTAAGCGTAATGTTACATATGGCCATTAAATAGCAAATATTCTTATTAGGAATCCAATTTCAAAAGCATTGTTACAAATGACCATATAGTATATTTAATTCCTGAAAGTAAACAAATGATGTAGCTACCAAGAGAGATTTTTAACTGCATTCCATCAGTTACAATTGTGTAAGATCTTTTTATTGACAATAAATTACCATGTTAAGACAGGAAAAAATAAGAGACTACACTAAAGAAATGTAGTATTCTAGTGATCTGCAATATGACCGTAAGTAGTTCCTAATCCAGACCAGATTTGTTCAAACGATAGGGAAAATAAATGTTCAAATGACAAGAAACTATCTAGGTTTCGTCCAAGATAAGTTCCAAGGTAAGTTTTTTTTGCAGTTTTTGGCCGGGGCTGGGTTTGAAGCTGCCACCTCTGGCATATGGGGCCAGTGCCCTACTCCTTTGAGCCACAGGTACCGCCCTAGTTCATTTCTTTTTGTCAGAATATGTAATCTTCACCTTTTATATTTGAATCAAGTCTTAACTAGACAGCACCAAGGGCCTTGAGAGGGCCTATGGAAGGCAGCCCCTCCTTCCCTCTCACCTCAGGAGATGCGCTCTGGGATGGCTCATTTGCCTCACTGTCACTGGAACTACTTTCACTCTCCGAATCAGATCCAGAGCTGCTTTCAGATCCACTGTGGCTACTAGAATCATCCCTGGAGTTATCTGCTCCTTCACTATTATGGTGTGAAGGTTCAGAGTTACTAAAAGAGACAAAACATAAGAGACCAAAGTTTTTTATTTTTTAACTAACAATAGGAAAACTTCAAGAAATCTGACAACCAACTTTATTTAAAATGTTTACTGTTGGCTTAGCTGTTACAATTCTATGAATACAGAACTTCCTTATAAGCACTTCCTTTAGAAAGTTTCTGATGTGCTGTTCAGCTATTAATACCCACCTTTTCAAAACAGCTTGAAGTACAATGTATATACCATAAAATTCACCCATTTTAAGTGGATAATTAAATTACTTTTAATCTATAGAGTTATACAATCACCATCATAACTGACGGTATTTACTTTTTTTTTTAATTCAAGTTTTTTTTGAAACAAGAGTCTCATTCTTGCCCTGGCTGAAGTGCAGTGGCAATACTCTGCTTTCTCTTCAGATCGTATAAATCTTTCGCCTTTTACTAAAGTGCACTGGCATCATTGTAGCTCACTGCAACCTCAAACTCCTGGACTCAAGTGATCCTCCTGCCTTATTCTCTCAAGTAGCTGGGTACTACAGGTATGTGCTACCAGGCCTGGCTAATTTTTCTATTTTTTGTAGAGACAAGGTCTCACTCCTGCACAGGCTGGTCTCAAACACCTGAGCTCAAGCGATCCTCTGGCCTCAACCTCCCAGACTCAGGATTACAGGCATGAGACACTGTGTCCCACCAATATTTATGTTATAAAGCCATTTATTATGTCCCTATAATGTTATCAGGCCATCTCCAACCCTTTAAATGAAACACAAAAAATAAAAGGATCCTTACCTTCCTGGCGTACTCCTTGGCATTGTCTTATCACAATCCTAAAATTAAAGCACCAGAAGAAAATCTATGAATGAAAAAATAGTACTCTATTTGGTTGATCTGAACAATATCTGAACTTTTAATAGAGAAACTGGCTTCTCTAATATATGCATCAATGTTTACTTAATACTTACTCTGTTTTTACTTAAATAAATAACTGAATTGCCAGAAAAAGATCAAAAGTTTTGTTAATAGTTCTTTTTGTCCATAACCTCCTATTTCATAAGTATTTTCTGATCCATTATAAATATTAAGGAAAAGCCAATTTTTAAGTTAAGAGGAAAAAAATGGAGATTTAAAGACAGAAGAGAAAACAACAACATTCTAGTATTGGAAAGCTTATAGGAAGAAACTGATTTTAAATAACTGGATTATAAATGTATTATTCAATTATAATTTTTTTTTTTTTTTTTGAGACAGAGCCTCAAGCTGTCACCCTGGTAGAGTGCCATGGCATCACAGCTCACAGCAACCTCCAATTCCTGGGCTCAAGCGAGTCTCTTGCCTCCGCCTCCCAAGTAGCTGGGATTGCAGGCGCCCGC
>CAUYRH010170592.1:0-13431 GCA_963574655.1 Perodicticus potto | reverse complement strand
AGACAGAGCCTCAAGCTGTCGCCCTGGGTAGAGTGTCGTGGGATCACAGCTCACAGCAACCTCCAATTCCTGGGCTCAAGCGAGTCTCCTGCCTCCACCTCCCAAGTAGCTGGGACTACAGGCGCCCGCCACAACACCCGGCCATTTTTTGGTTGCAGCCGTCATTGTTGTTTGGCGGGCCGGGGCTGGATTCGAACCCGCCAGCTCAAGTCTACATGGCTGGCGACTTAGCCTGTTGAGCCACAGGCGCCGAGCCCTTTTTTCTTTTTTGGAGACATGCTCTCATGTTTACAGGCTAGAGTGCAGTAGCATCATCATGGTTCACTGCAACTTCAAATAATCCTGCCTCAGTCTCCCAGGTAGCTGGGATAGACATGTGCCACCATACTCAGCTAATTTTTTGTAGAGATGGGATCTTGCTATATTGCTAAGGCTGGTCTCGAACTCCTGGCCTCAAGTAATCCTTCCCACCTTAGCCTCCCAAAGTGCTAGGATTATAGGCATAAACCTCCATGCCTGGCCCTCTTTGGCTTTTCTTCTGCCTTGCAGGTTTGAGTCCTGCTGGCCAGCCCTGATGAAGGATGCCCATGGAGTGGTGATCATCTTCAATGCCGACATCCCAAGCCACCGGAAGGAAATAGAAATGTGGTATTCCTGCTTTGTCCAGCAGCAGTTCTTACAGGATACTCAGTGTCTGTTAATTGCACACCACAAACCAGGCTCTGGAGGTGATAAAGGAAGACTGTCTTTGTGTAAGAAGGCTGGAATTTCTCTTTCTTCTTTTGTCTTGAACATTTGAGGCACTTATACATTTCTATATGTCTTTGAAACCAGTAGGTATGTGCAGTTATTGAGCACCTACTGTGTCCTAGATATTTGTTTTTCTTTTTCTTTTCTCTCTCTCTCTCTCTCTCTCTCTCTTTTTTAACAACAGGGATAAGTTCTGACAACTAGATATTTGTTTTTCTCACCATGTAAATCAGAATTGTCAGATTGCAAGGTCCATCGTACCATCCAAGCCAAGATACAGACACCAGAGAAGCAGGCAGTCACTCAGTGTGGGAAAAACCTGGTTTTGGCCATTCATTGGTACTGTCGGGGACATTTTTTCCTGACAGATCTTTTCTCAAGGATAACTTCCAATTCACATGTGACACATATATTCTAGAGGTGACAAAGTGATCATGAAAAACAACTCAGACAATATTCAGAAACAAAATGAGAAGAAGAGAGAATCTATTCCTTTCTGGTTTAAGAACAAAGAGGATCTGGAAGTGGTTTGTAAAGTTTTTATTCTATCACCAGGTGGCAGCATGGTGAAACTGCTCCCTATTTAGTTGTGTCAAGCAAGACATAACTATTTGTGGACTTTAGAAAGTTAAAAAAATTGGCTTCTAGGGGTCTCAGGTCACTGGGAGCTGGAAAGATCCCCTTGGTAAAACTCCAGACCTAATTAACCTTATTTTTTTCCTTTTTAAGCACCACCCTTAAACAAGCTGAAGCTGGTACACTCGAATCTTGAGGACGACCCTGAGGATATCCGGATGGAATTCATAAAGTATTTAAAAGGCATAATCAACTCCATGTCTGAGAGCAGAGACAGGGAGGAGATGTCAATTATTACCTAACCAACCTTTACCTGGGACTCCCACATTCCTGATGATATCAACATCTTTCCCATTGCACATCTGAAATCACACGCAGCTACTGATGTTTTCTTCTCCACTATAGAAGAAAGTTTCCTATCAGTTAGAAGGTACTAGTAAGCCAGGGAGATGAGTCATACTCTGTCCTTAGTCCAGTTGAGAAAAATCCTACCATTGGATTCTGAATTCCTGGCCCCAGACCATTCTAAAGCTGGAAGTTTGAGGGTTTTCTTTTCCCCCTTCACATGTGTATAAAACTTGTGCCATTATAACTATCATAGCCCCATGATACAATAGTTTAATCCATGGGTATTGGTTTGAATGTGATAATTTTCATTCCTTGATTTACTCAACAAATACCAACTGGGTTGAGCATCTGCTAAGTGTACAGCACAGTTTTGGCTGCTGACCACATACACCATAAATGTGAAAGACAAAAATCTTTGCCCTCATGGAGCTTTCATTCTATTTTTCTAAATAATAGTAAGGCAGAGACAAAGACATAAGTACTACATATTGGATATGCAAAAAAAAAAAAAAAAGATTCTACACTTTCTATAACTGCTTTAAATCTCACACGTTCCCCACCAGAGGACCTGGGGTACTTACAACGCTAAATGAAGGTATGGCCCTCATTCATGGATTTTGTATTTGGGAATTTGCCTACTCACTAAAATTTATTTGTAACCTCCAAATCAATACTTTCTTTGTTATTTGCAGGCAAGCACAGAGTGGCAAAAAATTTGAATTGCCCAATGCACACATTCCCAGCTGAAGTCAAACAGGGGAGTTCTGCCTTGTTTCAACTCTCATACTATAAACAAATGCCCTTTTCATGTTCTACTTTATGTCACATTTTTTTGCTTTTTCTTGGTGATTTTGCTGTTTAAAATGTGTTTCATTTATTTCTTTTTATTTTGGATTAATATAAGGGTACATACGATTGGGTTACATTGTTCACATTTGTTAGGTGGCATTCAAGTTGGAGTTGAATCCTTTACCCAGGAGGTGTGCCACATACCCTTATATTGTGCTCGTTAGGTGGGAGCTTACTGAGCCCCTCCCCCCCACTCATTCCCCCTACTTGAAATTGTGTTTTTTCATTCCTGTGGACTTGTAGTTGTTCATCTGCTAATTTGAAATGAAAGTATCTGTCTTATAGAAGTTTCATTCAAGTGTGAGTAACAGTGCTGTTGGCCATGAGTTCAATGTTAATGAATTAAAATATAATTAAATAAAATGTCTTTAAAAGAAATACATAAAACAAAGTTATGTATTGACCAGCTGATGAAATGTGACAGAAACTCATAGAAATCGACCTTGTATTTGCCCTAGGAGCAAATGTTCATTATTTGCTAATTCAGTGTTCTTAGTGACTTTATAGAACATAACTATTGTGAATAAAAAGTATCAGCTATCTCCACCTCTGACAGTTTAAAGGCTTTCCCGTTAATACTGTCTCTGGAATAAATATTTAATCAATTCATGGTTACAATCCATTTCTGCCTTCTCCCAAAAATGATGTCAAGGTATCTGGAAAGTATGTGCGTCCTATTGAGATGGGGCAGCTGTTCCAATGGCAGGCACTCTGGTTACTCCCTGCTGGCCATGTCCTGGGAAATCCAAGACTGTTGAGGCTTATGGCATGGGCTCCCCACACATTCCAGAACCCACAGTCCCCAGGTTCACTCTACTCCATCCCACCTGGGCCAAGGCCATCTACTGAGAGTCACCAGTGTCCTCCTACCAATATCATGTCTGTAATGGCCCTTTTTCTGAATAAAGTAACATTTGCAGGTCCCAGGGAATACAGCTTGGTATTTTAGGGGGACATTATTCAGCCTACCATAGGCTTGGACCCCATACCCCTGCTCCTCCACTGTGTTATGGTAACTGGACAGATGATTCCACAAAGGAACATGGCTAGAGTGTCACCCTCTGACACTGAAACTAGTAAACCAACCACGACTAATGCAGGACTAAATTAAAGAATATTTTAACATTTTTGAAGGGAAGCCACCTAGAATATGGTTTGCAAGTATGTTGCAGATAGAACTTAAATCCTCTTTCTTTGAACCAAACAAATGACCAACTAGTATTCAGAAGCTCTATCCATTGTAAAGAAAAGTATGACTTACATCACAACTCAAATTGTCCATGTCTCTGGCTGGGCGCCTGTGGCTCAAGCAGCTAAGACGCCAGCCACGTACATCTGAGCTGGTGGGTTCGAATCCAGCCCGGGCCCGCCAAACAACAATGACAGCTGCAACCAAAAAATGGCCGGGCCTTGTGGCGGGCGCCAATAGTCCCAGCTACTTGGGAGGCAGAGGCAGGAGACTCGCTTAAGCCCAGTAATTGGAGGTTGCTGTGAGCTGTGATGCCAAGGCACTCTACCCAGGGAGACAGCTTGAGGCTCTGTTTCAAAATAAATAAATAAATAATGTCCATGTCTCAAAATTGTTCAGGCAAAGCTCCTGGAAATCATTAGATGCCTTGTGGAACACTAGAAAACCCTTATATCCATAAGGTAGGTTAATCTGCTGTCACACAGCATAGATTTTGCTGGTGACTGAGGACATATAGCCGTTAATTAAAAAAAAAGTAGTACTCCTGTTAACCATTGAAAAGGTAACTGGGGGAGGCGGAGCAAGATGGCAGCCGAGTAGCAGCTTCCTTGCGGCTGGGCACGCCACAGGAGAAGCTCTGAAAACAGAGGGGAAAGTTACCCCTTTGTAAGGGAAATTCACATCTATGAAGGAAATCTCCATTTGTAAAGGTGTCTCCCAGGAGAGCAGGATGACTTTCAATCACGGAGACTAATACCAGTGGAGAAGACTCTGCATAAGAAACTTTATCTTTTATTGCTAGCTTCCCACCCGCAGTTTCTCCAGTAGCCAGCTTTCATCATGCCCACCCTTTTTTGTTTCAGCAGACCTGATATTTAAACCTGAATGCAAACTCACCACTTTGAAATTTACCCATTCCTGTGGGTCTCTCCCGTGCATACTATCTGAACTATACACATTAATAAACGGATGCATTTCTCTTTCTCGTCAAAAAAAAAAAAAAGAAAAGGTAACTGGGTTTGTATCACTTAAGAAAATTACTCTGGGTTCGGCACCTGTAGCTCAAGGCTAAGGCACCAGCCACACACACTAGAGCTGACGGGTTCTAATCCAACCCAGGCCTGCCAAACAATGACAACTACAACCAAAAAATAACTGGGTGTCCAAAAAATAGCCAGGTGTTGTGGTGGGCACCTGTAATCCCAGCTACTTGGGAGGCTGAGGCAAGAGAATCGCTTAAACCCAAGAGTTTGAGGTTGCTGTAATCTGTGATGCCACAGCACTCTACCCAGGGCAACAGCTTGAGACTCTGTCTCCAAAAAAAAAAAAAAAGAAAGAAAGAAAGAAAAAGAAAAATACTCTGAAATATGGCTTTTCTAGATCTTGACCTTCAAGAAGGTGACTGTGCCTTTCCCACCTAATTTTTGAGAGTTTCATGAATGTCCTGGCCTTGGCTGATGGTTTCTCAATGACTGTACTCTTTCCTTAGGCAAGAAATGAATGGTTCCATGCCTTAAAAACCAAAATCAAAGAAGTTAAATAAATGAGGGATGAAACTTGAATGTTAAGAACAGATTACATATTTTTGATATCACTTCTCTATATTACCTTATCAGTTGAATATATTTATGTTATGGGCCATTCTTACTGAAGTTAAAAGCCAGTGGAAATGCTGTGTGTGCCAACTACTCCCACTTCAAAAGGAAAGTTCTTGGTGCTTTGATGTGAGCAACACATCATTTATCTTTATGCACTGTACAATTCATTTCTATCTTGGCTTTCTGATAGGCTATAATAGGCTTTTAAAATATGCATCCTTCTCTAAAGCCTCAGTGTAGATTTATTCTTTCAATTAGGCATAATAATAGATTTTAGACATTGAAAGTGTTGTGAGAAAGAAAAATAACCCATCTCTTCTACATTTACAGTGTTGCTAAAGTTTTGTGATAAGTGCTTTATTCATAAAGAAACATTCTCATTTCTTCTGTGTGACTTTAAAAAGCCCAGAAAACACCTAGTTAACCATGTCATTAATTAAATATTTTGCTAATTTTATCAGAGTAAATAATGAACTTGGTTTCTACTCATAGAAACCTATTTCAAGTGCTTTTCAAGAATATGTCTACTTTGCAACTCCAGCTACACTTGGAATTTATCACCCTTTTAGGGTGCAACTTAAAAGCAGGAAATTGAGCTATTTTAAAAAATAGTGACGGTGGCTTTAAGATATCACTCATAAATGAGATGAAGAACACTGTAAATATGATTCTTCTCTATGAGGAGGAGAACAGGGGGAGACAGCAGGTGAGGTCAACTATACAACCCAGCCAAGGAGCACAGTTCATTCTATTAGCCATTAACAGCCGTAAGCCAACCAGGGACAGATCACTCTGGGGAAGGCGGGGAGAATAGACTTAAGGAGCAGACGACTGGAGTCAAGTCACGAAAAGAAAGGTACAAATTCCGTAAGTACTTAGGAGGCAATATTTGCGTTTGAGTGGACATGAAGGTAGAGGGCGTCTGTTCTCGGCGTGCCTGGCGTGTAATACGTGTCGGAGGAGGTAGCAGGTAACCAGTGACTACATTTCCCATAGTTCTAGACGCAGCGTTCCCAGAGGGCTGTGCGACGTTCGCTTTGGCCCTGAGCGTCCGTGAAATGCGGACAGAGGGGACGTGCTCTTTAACCTTGCTTCTTAACCAGATTTCCCATTCATCCCTTCTCTAGGCCTTTCTCCGTTTGCTGGCGTCAGGGGCCCAATATCCGGTACTTATCTCTTTGGCAAGTCCATGATGTTACGGTTTGGGCGCCTCGCGACCGTAAGTGGCGTGCGTGCCTGGCACCTTTTGGGAAATGTAGTTTGGTTTGCGGGCGGACAGCACGCAGGGCCCGGGGCAGGCGGACGCCCTAACTCTGAAGCCGCAGGGGCTGGAGTGGTACTGCGTGTGATCAAGAGCCGGCCGGAGCCATCGACAGTCGCGGAGCCGACGAACCTGCATATTTCTAGCCTGGCCCTTCTCCGTGGCAACCGGCTCGCCGCTGATAACTCTGGGAACTGTAGTTGGAAGGGAGCCAGGCCCCCGCCCAGAAAACCCAGTGGCTGCCGTTAGTGTTCGCCACCGGCCGCTGCGGGCGCAGCGGTCAGAGCGAGTGCGGGGACCCCATCCTCGCTCGCCCTTCGAAGGGTGAGGATTTCCAGGCGTCCTAGGAGAGCTCCTCCTGCATTACAATGTCTCTAAGCCCGGCTGGAAGCGTGGGGGACCCGACTGCAGGGAGGCGCTCCGCCTCCGAGCCTGCACGGACCCGCCGCTACAGGCCTGGGAGCCCACCTCCCTCTGCTGGTCTCAGCCCCCTGGCAGAAGTTTGGTGTAGTCGCAGAGTGGATCCTGGTGATCAGGGTGGGTCCACAGAGTGGGTCAGAGCAGAGAGTATATACCATCTGGCCCCTTCCTCCCCTGTTAGAAAAGAAGGATCTGCATGGCCCTGCCAACTCTTTGGTGTTGGCTCAATTAAACAGACTTCCAACTTGTGGCCTATTGAACACGTCAAAGGAATAAATTTCTGTTGTTTTGAACAACAACAACCATAACACACACACGAAAAAGAAATACATAAACAAGGGATCCGAGGGCTTGGCGCCTGTGGCTCAACCGGCTAAGGCACCAGCCACGTACACATGAGCCGGCGGGTTCGAATCCAGCCTCGGCCCGCCAAACAACAATGGTGGCTGCAACCAAAAAATGGCCGGGTGTTCTGGCGGGTGCCTGTAGTCCCAGCTACTTGGGAGGCGGAGGCAGGAGAATCGCTTGAGCCCAGGAATTGGAGGTTGCTGTGAGCTGTGATGCAATTGCACTCTATCCAGGGTGACAGCTTGAGGCTCTGTCTAAAAAAAAAAAAAAAAAAAAGGGATCCGAGGTCAGAGAATCAGTGATTGACCCCAAATAGAGGGTTCCCACCATAACTGCTCCTCCTTTTATTTCTAGCACAAAGCAGAATGCTGGCACAGAACAAGTGGTCAAACGTTTGTTAAGTGTCATTTCATTCTAAGGACAAACAACTGAAGTACTTCAAATAAATTACAAGATTTTAAAACAGTTTTTTTGGCCCAGCGCCTGTGGCTCAAAGGGCTAAGGTGCCATTCACGTACACCTGAGCTGGTGGGTTCGATTCCAGCCCCAGCCCGCCAAACAACAATGACGGCTGCAACCAAAAAATGGCCAGGCGTTGTGGCGGGCGCCTGTAGTAGTCCCAGTTGCTTGGGAGGCGGAGGCAGGAGACTCGCTCCTGCCCAGGAGTTGGAGGTTGCCGTGAGCTGTGATGCTACGGCACTCTATCCAGGGTGACAGCTTGAGGCTCTGTCTCAAAAAATAATAATAATAATAATAATTTTTTTAAAAAAGGAAAATGGACCTATAGATGAAAATACTTAACTAGCCAAATGCAACCTTGTAGGCCTTAAATTCAGATCATTAGTCTAACAGCCAGGTGTGAAATTTTTTTAAAATCAGAGATATGTGAACATTGGTGATATTAAGGAATTATTGTTTAAAATTTTTAGTTGTGGTGATAATGCTTTGGGGGTTATGCTTTAAAAAAGAAAAAGAGCCTTAGTGACAATGCTACAGATTTTATAAATAAAGTATTTGAGATTTGCTTCCGAAATACCCAGTGTGGCAGGACAGAAAGGATCATGGAAAGAAAAGTGCCAGGTGTTGAGAATTGTTGGAGCTGGCCATGGTACATGGAGATCACTAAACTATTCTCTCTACTATCATATATGTTCTCATTTTTAAAACGTAATGAGTAACTGGGTGGTGTCTGTGGCTCAGTGAGTAGGGCGCCGGTCCCATATACCCAGGGTGGCAGGTTCGAACCCAGCCCCAGCCAAACTGCAACAAAAAAATAGCTGGGCATTGTGGCCGGGGGCCTGGAGTCCCAGTTACTCGGGAGGCTGAGATGAGAGAATCACCTAAGCCCAAGAGCTGGAGGTTGCTGTGAGCTGTGACGTCATGGCACTCTACCAAGGGCGACAAAATGAAACTGTCTCTAAGAAAAAAAAAAAAATGTAATGAGTAATTTACAGATGAGCCCTGTACTTAACAACAAAAACATTAAAAATATTATATATATCTGTATATATTTAGAGACAGTGTCTGTTGCTGGGGCCCGGTGGCCCTCTGTATCGTGCTGTGGCACCGCAGCACACACCAACCTCCAGCTCTTGGGCTTAGGCGATTCTCTTGCCTCAGCCTCCCAAGTAGCTGGGGCTACAGATGCCCACCACAATGCCCTGCTATTTTTTGTTGCAGTTTAGCCGAACCCAAGGGCTGGGTTTGAACCTGCCACCCTCAGTATATGGGACCAGCACCCTACTCACTGAGCCACAGTTGCTGCCCCAAAATATTTTATTTATAAAATAAAATAAAATTTAAAGTGTAATTTTAATCCTTATCTGCTAAAGATACATACTGAGTTATTTATTAGAAAAAAATAAGTCGGCTCGGCGCCTGTGGCTCAACAGGCTAAGGCGCCAGCCACGTACACCTGAGCTGGTGGGTTCGAATCCAGCCCAGACCTGCCAAACAACAATGATGGCTGCAACCAAAAAATAGCAGGGCATTGTGGCCGGCGCCTGTAGTCCCAGCTACTTGGGAGGCGGAGGCAAGAGACTCACTTGAGCCCAGGAATTAGAGGTTGCTGTGAGCTGTGATGCCAAGGCACTCTACCCAGGGCGACAGCTTGGGGCTCTGTCTCAAAAAAAAAAAAAAGAAAAAAATAAGTTATAATGTAGGGAGTTTACTTTAAAATATTCCACCAGGGCTGGGTGTGGTAACTCACACCTATAATCCTAGCACTCTGGGAAGCTGAGAGGGGTAACTCTTTTTTTTATTTTTATTTATTTTTATTTTTTGCAGTTTTTGGCCAGGGCTGGGTTTGAACCCGCCACCTCCGGCATGTGGGGCCAGCGCCCTAATCCTTTGAGCCACAGGCACCACCCAGGTAACTCTTTTTTTTGAGACAGAGTCTCAAACTATCGCCCTGAGTAGAGTGCCGTCGCATCGCAGCTCACAGCAACCTCAAACTCTTGGGCTTAAGTTCTCTTGCCTCAGCCTCCCAAGTAGCTGGGACTACAGACACCCGCCACAATGCCTGGCTACTTTTTGTTGCAGTTGTCATTGTTTTAGCTGGCCCCGGCCAGGTCCAAACCTGCTAGCCTCACTGTATGTGGCTGGTGCCTTACCCACTGAGCTTCAGGTACTGGCAAGGAGGTGGGGGTGGCTATTTTGAGCTCAGAAGTTCGAGACCAGCCTGAGCAAAAGTGAGACTGTCGGGCGGCACCTGTGGCTCAGCAAGTAGTATGCCGACCCCATATACCAAAGGTGGCGGGTTCAAACCCAGCCTCTGCCGAACTGCAAAACAGAAAAATAGCCGGGCGTTGTGGCGTTGTGGCAGGACTCTGTGGGAGGCTGAGGCAAGTGACGCCACGGCACTCTACCGAGGGCGATAAAGTGAGACTGTCTCTACAAACAAACAAACAAACAAACAAAAACAACAAAAAGAGTGAGACTGTCTATAAAAATAGCCAAGCTTTTCAGGGGTGACTGTAGTCCCAGCTACTTGGGAGGCTGAAGCAAGAAGATGGCTTTAGCCCAAGAGTTTGAGGTTGCAGTGAGCTATGACACCATGGCACTCTATCTAGGGCAACAAAGTGAGACCCTGTCTCAAAAAAAAAATCTATATGAAATATGAATAATTTAGGCTCAGTACCCGTATTTTGAGTAATTTAGGCTCAGTGTTTATGGCGCAGGCCACATGCACCGAGGCTAGCGGGTTCAAACTCAGCCAGGCCAGCTAAACAATGACAAACAAAAAAATAGTTGGGCGCCTATAGTCCCAGCTACTTGGGAGGCTGAGGGAAGAGAATCACTTAAACCCAGGAGTTTGAAGTTGCTGTGAGCTGTGACGACACAGCACTCTACCAAGGGCGACATAGTGCGACTCTGTCTCAAAAATATATATGTATATGAATAATTTAAAATCAGAATAATTTTTTTAAATTTTTAAATAAAATATTCCACCAAAGGAAAAAGTGTGGGGTGCAGAGGAAATACAAATGATAGAAAATGAATTGTTATTGAAGGTGGGAGGTAAGTATGTGAGAGTTCATCGTACTATTTTATTCTCTCTAATGGGATTGAAGATTTCCATAAACAAGGGTTCTTTTTAATTTTAGCAAATGTATGTCTTTCAGGAAGTTTCTGAAAAATAAAGGATCTCATGAGGAGTTTATCAGAAACTTAACCCTTCCATGCCTCAAGTGGGCCTCCTTGGGGACTTTTGCACTCAGGAGTGGCCACAGCCATGAGAAGGGCTATGTCTTGGCCCCTGAGGTCCCTCAAAAGCAAGACAGAATTCTGATGGTGAAGATGGATGAAGAGGACTGTTTGTGGGAGAAAGAGACCTGCTGCCCAGGAATCTTCTACCCAGCTGGGAGCTGGCCCAGGTAGGTACTTCAGACGGTTCTGATGATTCCAAATGTTCCCAGGAGGTTTGCTCTGTCCTAGTGGCTGAGACTGGACAAGCATGTCCAGGAGCCCACCGGGGAGCTGCTGGTGCTGAGGCATTTCTGACCATCCTGCCCCAGGAACTCCTGGCCTGGAGCTGGAAACACCACCCATAATGAAGGAGGTGGAATCTGTGCAGGAGGGTGGGAAAGAGAACTCAATGAAGAAAGACAGCAGGTAGGAGAAGAGAAAACTAATTTGTGAAAACGGGCTAGACCCTCCAAAGGAAAATTAACTTCCATTTTACCTTTGGATGATTTCCTAGTTTTGTTTTTTTTTTCCTGGTTTTTGTTCTTATCTGGATATGTTTCCTTAAATCATTATTTAAACCAGTCAATTTTTAAATTATTCTCTACAGAAACAAAAATACATATTCTCCTTTCCTAATACAGAATGAGGGGCAGGTTTCATATTTCTTGCTGAGCTCCTCACCCCTGAAGCTCCTTATCCAGTATCTTCTTGGTACTTTTAGAGAAGTAAGGGCTTTGAAGCTGTAACTTCTTCTTTTTTTTTTTTTTTTTGTAGAGACAGAGTCTCACTTTATCGCCCTCGGTAGAGTGACATGGCGTCACACAGCTCACAGCAACCTCCAAATCCTGGGTTTAGGCGATTCTCTTGCCTCAGCCTCCCAAGTAGCTGGGACTACAGGTGCCTACCTCAACGCCCGGCTATATAACTTCTTTTTTTTGAGACAGTCTCAAGCTGTTGCCCTGGGTAAAGAGCCATGGCGTCGTAGCTCACAGCAACCTCCAACCTCCAACTCAGGCTCAAGCTATCATGTTGCCTCAGGTTTTCTATTTTTTGTTTTTTGTTTAGACAGAGTCTCAAGCTGTCGCCCTGGGTAGAGTGCTGTGGCATCATAGCTCACAGCAACCTCCAGCTCAGGCTCAAGCAATCCTCTTGCCTCAGTTTTTCTATTTTTAGTAGAGATGGGGTCTTGTTTTTGCTCAGGCTGGTCTGGAACTCATGAGCTCAAGCTATCCACCCCCATTGGCGTTCCAGAGTGCGAGAATTATAGGCATGAGCCACCGCAGCTGGACTGGAGGCTGTAACTTCTATATACCTTCTTGCTGAAAGATGCTGTCAAAGGACCTTGTAATCTTAACACCATGTTCTTAGCAAATTTACTATCTCTGAAGACACAAGTCCAAAGTTAAAAAAAATTCTCAGCCTCAGCAGACATCTTGGCCTCAACCTTATGAGAGACCTGAGCTAAAAGCACCCAGCTCAGCTGCTCCCAAATTCCCAACCCTCAGAATCTGTGTGAGATAATGCATGTTTGTTGCTTTAAGCCACTAAGTTTTGGGATAATTTGTTACATTGCAATAGAAACTAATACAAATGGTCTAACAAAGAATTTGGGCACTGATTCCAGATTTTAGAAGCTGAGAAAGGTATTGTGGATTCAGAAATGATGGAATTTGGGGGTTGTTATAACAACTAGACAGAATATTCTTTTTTTTTTTTTTTTTTAGAGACAGTCTCATTTTGTTACCCTTGGTAGGGTGCTGTGGCGTCACAGCTCATAGTAACCTCCAGCTCTTGGGCTTAGGTGATTCTCTTGCCTCACCCTCCCAAGTAGCTGGGACGACCAGCGCCTGCCACAACACCTGGCTATTTTTGTGTTGCAATTTGGCCAGGACTGGGTATATGGGGCCAGCGCCCTACTCACTGAACCACAGGTGCCGCCCTAGACAGAATATTTGAAATTAAGACATTTAGGGAAAAATTCAGGAATATGGTTATTATATCAATATATGCAAATTACATTTACCTTAACATAAGTCAAAGGTACTTAAGTTTCCTTTTATTTTTTTATCAGTAGATTTGGTGGGTACAGTGACTTGTTACACAGATGAATTGAATAAGCTGAAGTCGGGGGCTTGGCGCCTGTGGCTCAGCGGGCTAAGGTGCCAGCCATGTACACCTGAGCTCGCGGGTTCGAATCCAGCCCGGGCCCGCCAAACAACAATGACGGCTGCAACCAAAAAAAAAAAAAAATGGCCAGGCGTTGTGGCGGGTGCCTGTAGTCCCAGCTACTTGGGAGGCAGAGGCAAGAGACTCGCTTGAGCCCAGGAATTGGAGGTTGCTGTGAGCTGTGATGCTACAGCACTCTATCCAGGGTAACAGCTTGAGGCTCTGTCTCAAAAAAAAAA
>CAUYRH010170585.1:0-42809 GCA_963574655.1 Perodicticus potto | reverse complement strand
CCGTGGCATCACAGCTCACAGCAACCCCCAATTCCTGGGCTCAAGCGAGGCTCCTGCCTCCACCTCCCAAGTAGGTGGGACTACAGGCGCCCGCCACAACGCCCGGCCATTTTTTGGTTGCAGCCGTCATTGTTGTTTGGCGGGCCCGGGCTGGATTTGAACCCGCCAGCTCAGGTGTACGTGGCTGGCGCCTTAGTTCGTTGAGCCACAGGCGTCGAGCCACTTTTTTTGCATTATTATTACTGTTGTTCAATTTTTGTTGCAGCAATCGTCTGATTTCTTTTCTGAATGTATTTATCTTCATTCATTCTTTACGACGTTTTTGTTTCTAGTCCTTATCTTAAACATTGTTATTATTATTAAATTGTAAGCCTTTTTAAATTTGTGAAGGCAAAAAGTGGAAACCAAATAAACACATATATATGTATAGAGAAAATAAAAAATAAGTAAATATATAAGTTTTGGAGAAGGTAAAGAATTTGTTCATAGCCACACAAACTTTAGGGGTGGAAGCAGAATTTGAAGAAGAGCTGCCTACCTCCAAAGCCTCCAAAGGACACTTGCCCTTTGAGTTCGTTCCCCATCCCCCGAGAGCTGCTACCACTAACTGAACACTTGAATCGCTCACCATGCCAACTGCTTATCATATATTGCTCATTTATTTCTTACCATAATCTTGCAACGTGAGCATTACTGGTCTCAATTTATAGAAGACAAAATGGAGGCACAAATGGAAATTAAGCAATTGCTCAAAGGAGTGCAACTAGTGAGCAGCAGAGCCGAGATTCAAACTCAAGTTTATCTAACTCCAAAACTTGTGTCCTGGACTGCCAGCCCCCTGAAAACTGCCTACTGAAGTTATTTCACATTCTACAGAGGGCAGCAGGGGCAGTCTCATCATTTTCTAACTACTCTTTGTGATGTCTGTCTGGTGCCTGAGCCGAGGTTAGTGCCACATTGGATCTGCATGACAGACAGTCCCCTGCACACAGATGTCAAGTTCCCTATCCAGCCCCTGTAGCACTGAAAAGTTAAAGGAGTGAAACATGAGACATCTGAGCCAGGCCCCAGGTGTCTCCTTGCCTTTCCTCACTCTCCTCTTGGGCTTTAACAGAGCTTCTAGTCTTACGGCAAAGAGACAGGCTTGGCCAAGGAGAATCTGAAGAAAGCTAGGAGAGGTCATCTCTTCTACTTATTTGGTATAAACAAGGAAGAAAAGAGTCTCAAGCTATCACCCTGAGTAGAGTACAGTGGAGTCACAGCTTACAGCAACCTCAAACTCTTGGGCCTAAGCAATTCTCTTGCCTCAGTCTCCCAAGTAGCTGGGACTAAAGGCATCAGCCACAACGCCCAGCTAGGTTTTGGTTGTAGTTGTCGTTGTTTGGCAGGCCCGGGCTGGATTCAAACCTGCCAGCCCCAGTGTATGTAGCTGGAGCCCTAGCCCCTGAGCTACAGGCACTGAGCCTGGCTGTCCTTTTTATAATGCAGAGTGAGAACTTTCCCTACCATGTTCGATAAACATTGTCCAGGTTTCATTGCCAAGAATATGTTGTCCAAAATGCCTCTTTAGTTTTTAAAGATGGAACTCCACCCTTCGCTTGGTTTTAAGTATGTATGGAATGTTATGATAGGACATAGTAGAAGCCAGACAAGGAAATAGTGGGGAGGCAAAAATATACATGTGAAATAAACTCAGTATTCTAATAAAGTAGCACTGTTTCTCTTTTTAAAACATAAAAATATAAAACAAAATATGAGCTTTCATAAAAATCCTTCCCCATTGCTGTTACAGCATTTTGATATGCTTTTATATTTTAATAATTTTAATGTAGTATATTAATTTTAATTAAAGTATTTCCACACAGATGCCCACTGGTGGTAATATTTTATGTTTACCTTTTCATTTGTATATTTTTGGGGGAGTAATGCATTTTGATAACTCATTAGGATACATGGAAAATTCTCATTTTAAAATAGCATAGTTTTAAGCAACATTAAAATTTAATTAGAACTCGTCACTGCATTTCATTATGAGGTTACTCTGTAATTACTCAGCAGGACCTGGTGTTTACTAATGCAGAAGTGACAGCACATAATACCATGAAATTATTGCCACATTGTTGGAAAAGACAATTGGAAAATGGGGAACAGATAAAGGCATTGTCTAAAGCACCTTAAAGGAAAACACAGCCTCAGAACATAATTCTTATTTTCTTTTAACCACCCTTTTCCATGTCCATCCAGGGCAACATATAGCAAGTAGACCTTCCCAGCTCTAGGTTAAGTAGCTTACATAATGGCTCCAGCTGCAATTTTCACATTTTGCATGAAACCCTTTTCTTTCAAGAGTAGGCGTGAAGTGGAGCCTGTTAGATATAGTTCTAAATTGCTCAGATGCATTTTATGTGGGGGAAAAAAAACCTTCAGATAACTGTCAGAAACTGAGGTTTCTAAGAAGCTCTATGCTTTTTAAATAATCATACTTTATTCCTTTTTAATTAGGATACAGATATTATATTACGACCATAAAACATAATGGTATTAGAAAGCTCAATCAAATGTACCCTGACCCTCCGTAAGATGGCAGGGATGTACAGGTTGTAATTTTCATATAGGAGCACATTGAAATTCTTTTTTCCTTTTAACATTTTCTTTTATGCAGACCTCATAATCTTACTTTGATTCCCTGCCCCCTTTCCTAGTTATGCCTAAGACTGCTTCTGTATAATCAAACTGAATTAAGGCAACTATTTTGATAATTTGGGTGAAAATTAGTTTTGATTAAGACGTTCAGATAACAGAATTGTGTGCATATGTGTGTGTAGCCTGTGTTGGTGGGTGCTGTGGTGAGGGATGAGAGAATATCTATAGAATGGACTACCTTGATAAACCACCCAAATTCTCTCTCCATATCCCTTTTTGCACTAGGTGATGACAGCAGACATTGTTCCCTTGTTCTTGACCGTAGGAGGGAAGCATTCACTTTTCGCCTTTAAGTATAATGTCAGCTGCAGATATTTTGTAGGTACCTGTGTTAGTTTGCTAAGGCTGCCATAACAAACTACCACAGACTGGGTGGCTTAAATAACAGAAACGTCTTTCTCACAGTTCTGGAGCCTAGAATTCCAGGACGAAGGTGTAGGCAGGTTTGTTTTCTTCTGAGCCTCTCTCCTTGGCTTGCAGATGGCCTCTTTCTCGTTGAGTTTTCACATGGTCTTTCCTCTGTGCAGGACTATCCCTGGTGCCTCTCTGTCCAAACTTCCTTTTCTTATGAGACATGAGTCAGACTGGATTAGGAGCCTCATTTTAACCTCTTAACCTAGGAGCCTCATTTTGACTTAGTCGTCTCTTTGAAGGTCCTATCTCCAAATTCATGAAGTATCAGGGATAAAAATCCTCACATAAATTTTGGGCAGGGGGACACATAATTCAGCCCATTAATAGTACTTTCTGTCAGGTTAAAGAAGTTCCATTCTATTGCAGTTTGCTGAAAGTTTTTATCATGAATAAATGTTGCATTTTTGTTAGACTGCAATAGGTAACCAGCAGGCCCTGATCACTAAGGAGTTGTAAAACCCAAACCAAAGACTCTGATAAAATAGGAGGCAGTGGAGAAGCCGGTCAAAACCAGCTAGAAACATGATGGTGACAAAAATTACCACAAGATACCCTCACTGTTCATTATATCCTGCTTGTAAGATATTATCGTACTAAAAGAAACCATCACCATGATAGTTTACAAATGCCATGGCAACTCCTGGAAATTACCCAGTATGGTTCAAAAGAGGAGGAATCCTTGGTTCTGGGTACTTCCCACTTTGCCAGAAATCTTATGAATTATCCTCCCTCTGCGTAACATAAAATTAAATAGAAGGGATAAAATAAGACTCCAGAAACTCACAAAGTGCTACTCTCTGTTGCTCTGAGAGATAGACTCTGTTCTTCTTTGCAACCTCCGTTTTTTCCCCTTTTCTTAACTTAAATAAACTTGCTTTTGCTTTACTCTATCATCTTGCTCTTGACTTCTTTCCTGTGCAAAGCCAAGAACCTGCTTGGCCTTTACATCAGACCCCAGTTTTGGAGTCCACTTTCCTGTATTAAAGTGACATTTTTACATAAAGTGATAGAATTATGTGGTTTTTCTTCTTTAGACTGTCATACTGATAGATTACTTTGATTGATTTTTACATATTGAACCAGTATCTTATTTTTATATATTGCTGGATTCAATCTGCTAATATTCTGTTGAGCATTTTTGCAAAAATGTTGATAAAGTGTATTATTTTCTTATAATCTCCTTGTCTGGTTTTAGTATTAGAGTAATGCTGGCCTCATTAAATAAGTTGAGAAATATTCCCTTCTCTTCTATTTTCTGGGAAAAACGTAGAATTTATGTTATTTCTTCTTTAATTGTTTTGGTAGAATTCATCAATAAAATACTCAAAGGATGGAGATTTCTTTTATAGGTGATTTGCAACTACTAATTCATTTCCTTTACAGGTTATCTGTTTACCTTGAAAGAGTTTTGGTAGTTTGTGGTTTTTGAACAAATGTTCCATTTTATCTAAGTTATTGCACATATGTCTGTAGAGTTGTTCATAGCATCCTCCTATTATTATTTTAATTTCAACAGTTTATAGTAATATCCCCTTTTTACTTCCTGATATTGGGAATTTATGACTTCTCCGTTTTTTTTCCTTTGTAATATTGTCAGTTTATCCATTTTATTAATCTGCTTTGCTAGTCTTGCTAGAGATTCAATTTTGATCTTTTAAAAGAACTCTCTCTTTGTTTTGTTGATTTTCTCTATTGTTTTCCTGTTTTCATTTTTTTACCCCTCTCCCCCTCTTGCCTCCTCTCTCCCTGCTCCCTTATTCCCCATCCCCTTGTGTTAGCTCATTTACTACCTTCATATTAGAACTGAGAACATTGGATTCTTGCTTCTCCATTCTTGTGATGCTTTACTAAGAAGAATGTGTTCCACCTCCATCTGGGTTAATACAAAAGATGTAAGTCTCCATCTTTTTTAGTGGCTGAATAGTATTCCATAGTGTACATATACCACAGCTTGTTAATCCATTCCTGGTTTGGTGGGCATTTAGGCTGTTTCTACATGTTGGCAATTGTAAATTGAGCTGCCATAAACAGTCTAGTGCAAATGTCCTTAGGTAAAAGGATTTTTTCTCTTCTGGGTAGATGCCTAGTAATGGGATTGCAGGATCAAATGTGAGGTCTAATTTGAGTTCTTTAAGGATTCTCCATACTTCCTTCCAAAAAGGTTGTATTAGTTTGCAGTCCTACCAGCAGTGTAAAAGTATTCCCTTCTCTCTCCATCCATGCCAGCATCTGCAGCTTTGAGAGTTTGTGATGTGGGCCATTCTCACTGGGGTGAGGTGGTATCTCAGGGTAGGTTTAATTTGCATTAGCCCTTTGTCTGTCTTCTTTAGAAAAGGTTCTGTTCATGTGTCTTGCCCAGTGATATATCTTTTTCTGTTTTTAATTTCAGCATTTGCTGAAACTTTATTATCCCCTTCTTTGTGCTTGCTTTGGATTTATTTTGTTCCGGGTAAAAGCTTAGATTACTAATTTGAGATCTCTTTTTTTTTTTTTTTGAGACAGAGTGACATTTTGTCACCCTCAGTAGATTGCTGTGGCATCATAGCTCACAGCAACCACAAACTCTTGGGCTCAAGCGATTCTCTTACCTCAACCATCCCAGTAGCTGGGACTACAGGTGCCCACCACAACACCCGGTAGTTTTTTTTTTTTCTTTTTAAGAGACGAGGTCTCGCTCTGGCTCAAGCTGGTCTCGAACCTGTGAGCCCAGGCAATCCACCTGCCTCAGCCCCCAACTATAATTTTTGGATGTATATATTTCTCCTTTCAGTTCTTTCAGTCTTCACTTTATGAAGATTGGTTGTTAGGGAAGTATGCATTTATGATCATTACGTGTTCTTGGTGAATTGATCCTTTTATCATTATGTAATGTCTTTCTTTATCTCTGGTAATTTTCTTTGCTCTGAAGTTTATACTTTGTCTGTTATTAATAAACCTATACCAGCTTTCTTTTATTAGTATTTACTTGATATATTCTTTCCATTATTTTACTTTAACCTAACTATATCATCATTTTGAGGTGAATTTACTATAGTTAACATATAATTTCATGTGTTTATTTCTAAATCCATTTTTAACATTCTGAGCTCTGTCTTTTAATTGGTGTATTTAGAATATTTAGATTTAATTTAACATTTACATATAATTATTGATATATTGAATGTGGGCCTAGCCCTCTGGGAGGCTGAGGCGAGAACATCCCTTGAGCCTAGAAGTCTGTGACCAGCCTGAGCAAGAGCAAGACACTATCTCTACTAAAAAATGGGAAAAAATTATGTAGTCCCAGCTACTAGGGAGGCTGAGGCAAGAGAATCACCTAAGCCCAGGAGTTGGAGGTTGCTGTGAGCTATGTGACGCCTCGGCACTCTACCCAGGGTGATAAAGGGAGACTGTCTCAAAAAAAAAAGAAAGAAAAAGAAAAAAATTAGCTGGGGATTGTTGAGCCCAAGAGTTTAAGGTTGCTGTGAGCTAAGCCCATGCCATGGCACTCTAGCCCAGGTGACAGAGCAAGACTTTATCTCAAACAAATAAACAAAAACCCAATCATACCCACCCCTCTGCTTTCTTTCTCATCTCCTATTATAGAGGTTGGAAAACTGTATAGTCAACTTCTTGGTCTCCTTTACGGACAAGGGTGGACATGTGACTTAGTCCTGACAATCAGGTGTAGGGAGAAATCTTTTGGGAGGCTTCTGGGAAAGCTTTGTCTTTGCTGATGAAAGAGACAGCTGATACTGGCCCAACCCTTCCCACTTCCTGCCTTCACATGGATGTGATACCTGGAGACTATAGTGGGATAACTGTGAAGCTGAAAAGCCAACATAGTAAACATGGCAGAAAGGAAAGATTAAAAAAGGAAAAATGAGTTCTCTGGTGGCACCACAGACATGCTACACCAAACTTGGAACTGCCCATCTTCAGAATTCTAGTTACATAAGATAAAAAAATGTATTTATTGACTAAGCTGCCATTAACTGGTCTTATGTTACTTGCAGCCTAACACAACCAAACTGATACAAACACTAACTACATGCCAGACATTGGTCTAGGAACAATCCAACTCAGTGCAAACAACAACTTGATGAGGGATGCGTTATTATTATCCCTGTTACACAGATGAGGTAATGAAGGCAAGAGGAAATTGAATAATTTACCCAAGTCTGCACACGTAGAAGTAGCACATCAGGGATTTGAAACCAACCATTTAACCTCCAAAGCCCTCACTTTTAATCACCCACATATGCACTCTCTCAATAATGGTAATAGCACAGATAGAAAATAAGGAAGTTGGAAACAGATGTTTTATAATTGGAAATCCAACTAGAAATGTCTATTAGACAGTTAGAAATGCCAAAAATATAAAGGATATTATTTAGAATTGGGAACCATCTGCCTTGAAATAAGAATTGGTTTTAGAACCAACAGAAGTTCTGAATCCTCCTATATACAAGGTGGGTTGAACCATAAATAAAGCAACTCCAGCTTGGCCTGAACAATGATCTTTTGTTGACACAATGCCTTGACTGTCCAAAATAATGACGCCATTTAGTACTAGCGTCTAGGTTCTGGCTTATAAATACAATACATCATTTAAAGGAATGCCGTGGAGCAGGGTCCAGGGCTGCTCTCCACACTTTGCTGCCAAGGAAGATTTTTGGCTACGCATAGCAATTCCCCAACGTAGGCCAATGCTGAATATAACCTCCATCTTCCAACCAACTGCCGGTTTATAAGGCTCTGCTGACCTTGCAAAACTACCCATAATCTGGAATGGGGCTTCCAAGGATGCTACTGTCCTTCAACATGAGGGCAGCCTGTCCTCAGAACAAGAATGAATGTGGTCTACCTTTATACCACGAGGGTTCAGAGTAAAAAGGCAAATGTCATAAGGACCAAAAAAGAGAGAGGGAGGGGAAAATGGGTGACATTCATTCTAAATAACAAAAATCATGGTAATAAGAGCTTGCCTTTGTTGAGCACTGATCCTGTGCCAGGCTCTATGCTAAGTAAGTTCACTTCATGCATTATCTAACTTGAAGCAAGTAATCTGTAGTTTGCTTCTATTTTAACAAAATCACACAGTTTCCAAAGAAAATCATGGTCAATCACTGAAGATATTTTGGCACCTGATGATAGGTTCGTGCTAGTCTGGTTTTGTCTTTTCTTTTCTTCTTCCTTTTTGCCATATTTCCTCAAAGGCCCGAAAAAAGGTCAGCTGGAACAGTCTGCTGATGCCTGCGAATACTGCAATAATTCTCATGAAAGGCTCACAATCAAGGCAATAGATCGTTTCTGTAGGAAACAGATTGGCCTGCCTAGGAAAACTGAGAAGTCACATGTATGAAAAAGAACCATCTATGAACTTCCTACTGCCAACTTTGACAAATTGGTATTTACATCATCCTAGAAATGAAGCAAACCTAATCTTATTGATCCACCACAAGATTATAAATGCTTGGCTGCATTGAAAACAAACTAAAGAAGAGAAGGATGTCTATTATACAATCATGGTATTGGTCAGAATGTTTTGTCCTTTCCTTGGTGATGAGCTTCAATTAACCCAATTCTCATCTAGATGTGCTGATCTTCATCACAAATCACTGATGACACTGGAACAATTTCACTGTCGTTTAATGCTTAAATGATGTTACAATCACTTAAGCAACTAGAGTACACAAATTAAAGCTTTAATTTATACTCCTTTTGCAAAAGCACTTCTCTTAGAATTTAATATTTCTCTACCCTCATGCTCCAAGTCCAATCATCACAATTAATTCCAATCTCCCTAATCAAGGATACATGTCTTTACTTATTCTCCCTAAAAATAATGCAGATTATAAAAGGATGAGTTTCACTAGTGTTCATGATTGTAGTCAGTTGTTCTCAGGTTCTCAGCCTGGGGTCATTTTCTTCTGAGTAGCTAAACAGCCCTATCTTTAACTATTGCCAACAACAGTAACAACAACAAAAAGGGAAAAAAATATACATCACTCTCATTGCAAAGATAAGAATAAGACAGGCTGAGTCACCATTGGAAGGGTCCAGAACCACTCATGCCTGGTAACTGGCAGTAGTGAAGTGATCTGCAAAGCCCAGATCCCCAGATCTGTAATCAGAACAACAGCTCACTACATTAGCAAAGTGGTCCCTCTGCATTAGTAGACAAATTCAGGTGCACTAGAGTAATAAGACTTGTGGGAGGAATCTTACCTAGTATCTATGCACACAGACAGGAAAATAGTTGGCAAGTCCTTTCATGATTCTGCAAAAGTTGGTTCTTTGTCTCAGAAGAAAATAAGGAAGTATATTCCCTCCTAGACTTTAAACTCCTTATGGATAAAGGCCTAATGTAGTATCCAGCATATGATAGGAGATTAATAAATGTTTGTTGAAATTTTTTTTTTTTGAGACAGAGTCTCAAGCTGTCACCCTGTATAGAGTACTATGATGTCATCGCTCACAGCAACCTCCAACTAGTGGGCTCAGGTGATCCTCTTGCCTCAGTTTTTCTATTTTTAGTAGACATAGGGTCTTGCTTTTGCTCAGGCTGGTCTCAAACTCCTGAGGTCAGGCAATCCACCTGCCTCGGCCTCCCAGAGTGCTGGGATTATAGGTGTGAGCCGCTGCATCCAGCCGTTGAAACTTTTTTTGAGACACAGGCTCACTCTGTTGCCCCAGGCTAGAATGCCAACGCATCAAACTAGCTCACAGCAACCTCAAACTCCTGGTTTCAAGCAATCCTCCTGCCTCAGCCTCCCAAGTGGCTGGGGCTATAGATGCTTATCGCAACTCCTGGCTAATAGTTTGTATTTATAGTAGAGACGAAGTCTCACTCTTGTGTAGGCTGGTCCCAAACTCTTGAGCTCAAAGGATCCTCCCACCTCGACTTCCCAGGCAGGCGCTAGGATTACAGATGAGCCACGGCACCTGGCCTTGTTGAAACGAAAATTAACATTTCCTATTGTTGAAGCAAGCATTTTCCCTATATGTACTTTGAAGAAATTGAGATCAATTTGGGAAATTGTTAACAAGGAATAAAGCCAGGACTCAAACTCAGGTCTTTCTGGCTCCAAAATTAATGTCCTTTCTATTGTGTCATGCTGCTGCAAACCACCTGCTTTGCTAAATTAAGAAAAGACTCTTTCCATTTCTTTTCTACTTATAAAATTCATAAGACTGTTCTATAAATGTAAAGTCCCCTTCATTCCCATCTCCTTCTTCTCTGCAAATGATCTCCTTCATTCCTTTATTCAAAATGTGCAGGTGCGTCTACGTTAACATCACTTCCTGTTTCTTCCCCATCCCCCTTTCTTTCACTGCTGTCACAGAGAAAAAGGTGACCTTCTTCTACTTCTGGGTGAATCCCCCTCCCTGTGGTACTTGTTCTAATCCGTTTCATCATCAATAATCTCAACCTGACCATATTTTTTTTTTGTTTGGTACGAAAGGTCTTTATTGGTGGGGGATGCTGCAGAGCAGCATTAAGGAGGAGGGAAAAGAGGGAGAGAGAGAGAAAGGGGGGATAAAGGGGGACAGCAGAGAGAGAGAGGAGAGAGAGGAGAGAGAGATAGATATGGGGGAGAGGGGGCAGAGAGAGAAAAGGGCCTGACCACATTTTATTACTTCTTCATCCTGTCTTCTGTGAATTTTTTTTTTTTTTTTTTTTTTTTTGAGACAGAGCCTCATACTCTCACTCTGAATAGAGTGCCATGGCATCACTGCTCACAGCAGCCTCCAATTCCTGGGCTCAAGCGAGTCTCTTGCCTCCGCCTCCCAAGTAGCTGGGACTACAGGCGCCCACCACAATGCTGGGCCATTTTTTTGGTTGCAGCCGTCTTTGTTTGGCGGCCGGGGCTGGATCCAAACCCGCCAGCTCAGGTGTATGTGGCTGGCGCCTTAGCCCGTTGAGCCACAGGTGCCAGGCCTCTTCTGTGATTTCTTTCTGCCAATATATAAATGGTCGGAAGTGCACCTGTCTTACACACACACACTACCTCCACTCACGAGGCTATCCCTTGAACTATATTCCTTTCTCTCTCTCCTTCCCTTCAATATCCTTTTCAAAACTTCAATTTCCTTACCTTTTAATCTCGTGTAGAAAGTACTTTCTTGAAAACAACTTAAAGATCAAATTCAACCAATTTTTCTCGGTTTACATTCTCCTCAGACTCTGCAGCAGGCCACTACCCCACTTCTGATTCTCACATGATGTCTTCTCCCATGATTTTTATAAAACTGTTTACTCTCACATCTACCTCCCATTCTCTGACAACTCTTTTTCCTTCTGACTTTAAATGTAAGTGCTCCCTTTGATTATGTCCATAGCCCATTTCTCCTCTCTACGCTCTCTCCTTTGAAAATTTTACTCAATCTTTTGTACCAATCTTGACTAGTGCCAATCCACATTTCCAACTGTCTGTGTTAGACATTTTCATCAGCCTGTTTCCTACTGACAGCTCAAACTCAGTATGCTCAAAATATAGTCAGCTTCCTTTTCTGCACACAATTATTACATTATAAATACTGTTCTCCCCATTATTATAAAAAAAAAGTTAAAGTTGCAGTGTTCAATGTTACAGTAGCCAAATATGAATCATAAAGGTCTTACATTCAAATACAATTTATTTTCTTGTGTTTAAAAATTGTTTTCCAAAACTAATCATCTTTTTCAAAAGTAATACACATGGTAAAAAGAATAATTAAAAAACTACAGATGGCACCTGTAGCTCAAGTGGCTAAGGTGCCAGCCACATACACCAGAGCTGGTGGGTTCGAATCTGGCCTGGGCCTGCCAAACAATGACAACTACAACCAAAAAATATCTGGGTGTTGTGGCAGGTGCCTGTAGTCCCAGCTACCTGGGGGGCTGAGGCGAGAGAATTGCTTAAGCCCAGGAGTTTCAGGTTGCTGTGAGCTGTGACGCCATAGCACTCTACCCAGGGCGACAGCTGGAAGCTCTGTCTCAAAAAAAAAAAAAAAACTACAAAACTGGATCAGGCCCAGTGGATCATAGAGGTAATTCTAAGACTTTGGGCAGCTGTGGTGGGAGGATCACATGAGGCCAGGAGTTCAAGGCCAGCCTGAACAACGTAGCTAGATCCCATCTCTATCCCCCCAAATATTTGCTAGGTGGGGTGGTGTAGTTACTGTGGTCCCAGTTACTCAGGAGGCTAAGGTAGAAGGATCTGCCTGAGCCCAGGATGTCAAGGTTACAGTAAGCTATGATTTTGCCACTGTACTCTATTTAACTACTGGTAACAGAGACCTTGTTTCAAAAAAAAAAATACAGAATAGTATATAATATACTGTAAAAGGTTTTTCCCCTCCCTGACCATCATACCTCTAATTTCCTTCTTAGAAGCAGTGTCATCAATTTTATCAGTTATTAGATTGTTACATACTTAGCCAGAAATAGTCTCGGTATTTATAAGTAAATATATATAGATGCCCATCTTAGCCCATTTTCTGTTGCTTATAATACAATGCCTGAAACTGGGTAATTTATAAAGAAAAGACATTTATTTCTTACAGTTATGGAGACTGAGAAGCCCAAGGAGGAAAGGCCTCATATGATGAGGGCCTTCTTGCTGGTGGGGAGTCCCAAGGTGGTGTGTAGCAAGAGGAATGAGCATTCTAACTCAGGTCTCTCTTCCTAGTCTTATAAACCCACCAGTCCCACTCCCATGATAACCCATTAGTCCATTAACCCACAAAAGGATTAATTCATTCATGAGGGCAGACTCTTCATGACCCCATCATCCCTTAAAGGCCTCACCTCTCAATATAGCCATAGAGGGGATTATATTTCAATATGAGTTTTGGAGGGAACAAATATTCAGACCATAGCAATGCCCTTTGAAAATTTCTAGCATGTTTAAATGATAGCATGCTATATAACTTCTTCCCCAAATTATTTTTGTTCACTTAACAATGTGTTTTGGAGTTTATTCCTTATGAAACATATTCATAGTTTGTTTATTTTAATGGCTGCATAATATAACCTCGTATGGATACATTCCCTATCAATAGACATTTAAGTTCTTCCTTAGTCTTTGCCTTATAAGCAGTGCTTCAATGAATAGTCAGCCAGCTTGGGTGTGTGGATATAGCTATAGCACAAAGTGAAATTGTTAGGTCAAAGGATATGTGCATTTTGGTTTCAATAGGTATCGCCCCCAATAACAATGTATGAAATAATTAAAAATAGTAACTGTCAATCATTTGACATTTTCTCATTATAAACATTCAAAACATCTTAAATTTTTTTTTTTTTTTTTTTGAGACAGAGTCTCACTATGTTGCCCTGGGTAGAGTGCTATAGCATCACAGCTCACAGTAACCTCAAAACTCTTGGGCTTAAGCAATTCTCTTGCCTCAGCCTCCCAAGTAGCTGAGACTACTGGCAACCACCACAATGTCCAGCTACTGTTGTTGTTGTTGTTGTTATTGTCATTGTTTGGCAGGCCCTGGGCCGGGTTCAAATCCACCAGCCCAGGTGTATATGGCCAGCACCCTAGCTGCTGAACTACAGGCACTGAGTCAAACATCTTAAAATTTTTGAAAATGCCCATCTTCCATTCTGTCAATCATTTGACATTCTCCCATTATAAGGCTAAGGGAGCTCAGTGCCCATAGCTCAGTGGTGAGGCCGCCGGCCACAACTACAACAACAAAAAAATAGCTGGGTGTTGTGGTGAGCGCCTGTAGTCCCAGCTACTTGGGAGGCTGAGGCAAGAGAACCACTTAGGCCCAAGAGTTTGAGGTTGCTGTGAGCTGTGACACCATAGCACTCTACTGAGGGTGATAAAGTGAAACTCTGTCTCAAAATAATAAATAAATAAATACATAAATAAATAAACAAACATTTTGTAAAAGTCTAAGGGGACTGAGGGAAATGCAGTAGGAACACAGGAAGGGGTAGGACAATCTTGGATCTTGCTAGTGAGGGCTCCCTGCAGTTTTGTCATGACCTTAGGAGAAATATGCTGATAATGTATGGGCAATATTCAGGGGTTATTGAGGTGCTCATAAATGACCAGTCAGAGGAGGTCATCCCCCCCGTCAAGGGATCTGCAAGTATGGTTCCCCAGCAACGCATTTCTGAAGAAACAACTAACGTGCTCCAACGAAGTTTAGTCACTACTAGGAAAGAAGTAGGTTTCAACAGCTTCAAAGCCCAGGGAATGATAGCTAAGACCTTTCTTATCTTTTTTTTTTTTAATTTCAGATTAATATGAGGGTACAAACAATTAGGTTACAATGTTTGCATTTGTTAGAGAATGTCGCACACCAGGAAGTGTGCCATGTACCCTGACACTGTGTCCATTAGGTGGGAGCACACTAGCCTCCCTCCGTCTCCCTCCCTTTATCCTCCTTCCCCTCCTTTCTTATCTCTTACCTCTTTAACCCTGGATATATCAGAAGTCAGAGCTGCTGGGAGCTAGGAGTAAAAGAACCTATCCTTAACTTACACATAAGCATACATGCTCAAAAACTTACTGCATATGTGCACAAAGACTTGTGCAAGGATATTTATAACAACAACACGTGTGAAAGCGCAATACTGGAAATAATCTAAATGTTCATGGGTACATGGACGCATAAGATATGGTCTTTTCCTATAATGAAATGTTATGCAGCAAAACAAATAGACTATAGCTACACATGGATGAATCTCAGGAACATAATTTGGAAGGGAAAAAGCAAACAACAGATATACATAATATGATTCCATTTATACAAAGTTCAAAAACAGGACGGTGCCTATGACTCAAGGAGTAGGGCTCCGGCCCCATATACTGGAGGTGGCTGGTTCAAACCCGGCCCCAGCCAAAAACTGCTACAAAAAAATAAATAAATAAAAGAGAATCACTTGTGCCCAAGAGTTTCAGGTTGCTGTGAGCTGTGATGCCACAGCACTCTATCGAGGGTAACATAGTGAGACTCTGTCTCAAAGTTCAAAAACATGCAACACTAAATGACATCTTGTTTAAGAATATATACAGACTGGCAAAATTAAAGAGGAAATCAAAGAAATGTTAAACATAAAATTCTAGATAATGGTCCTTTCTGAACAAGGAAAGTAGAATCAGGAAGGAACATTCTAGGGAACTCTAAAATACAAGGACCATCCCAGTTCTTATGCTGTGGGTGGGGACACTTAAATTTATTTTATAACCATTCTTTAAACAGGACATGTACATTACAAATGCTCTTCATCATTTCTTACTTAATAAAAACAAACTTTAGAAATGTAACTGTCCTTAGTTTTCCTTCATTTTCATAAACACATGTAGTATACATAAAGTACCTAGCACAATACTCAGCAAACAAGATCTACTTCATGTGCCTCCAACTTACCACTTGCTTGTCCTTTGGGGATTTTAAACAACCAATGCAAGAGTAGCAAGAGCATTTATTTGCTGAGCATGGGTGATATCGAGCAGCTGTAAGCGGTCCCAGCTATGTCAGCACAACACCCAATAGAAGTGAGAAGGCTAGAATTATCACACCACCCTTACAATGCCAAAATTCCAGTGTGGATTATCCTCTCATGAAAGTGAGCAGGCTTGTCCTTCCTGTTTACTCCATCTATGTTCACCTTCACAACATATCACCACCTGCCTGCAAACCCCCTGCTCCAGAACCCTCAGTAGTTATCTTCAGCATCCTGGGCCAATACGGCCACAACTCCATGTGCTAAGCACTATTCTGCCAGGCTCTGCTGTCTCATTGAATCGCCAACAACTAGCATGTATAGTGAATATTAATCCCATTTACAGAAGAAAACAAGCTCAGGGAAAATAAACAATCTGTCTAAAATCGCAACTGGTACCAAGTATTAGAGGCGGGACTCCAAGTGCAAACTTCTCAGCTGGCACCCAGCAGAATTCAGCTTGCAGCTTCCCTTGTGTACCCAGTTTCCCATGAACCCTCCTTTTTGTTTAGGCAGGCAACTCCCCTTTATGTCTCCTGAATAAGTTAGGCTCAATTTGTCTTACTCCCCTGCTGTAAACATCCTCTCTTCCTTTCCCCCACTCACCCATGCATTCCCTTTCTTTCAAGCTTAGTCTGGGAATTCTCTCCTTCAGAAGCCTTCCTAAACCTACCCAACTCTGAAGTGGTCTCATGTTCTCAGAACCTTTTTTGTCTTCTAGTTGTTTTATTAACTAGACTTTATTAACTAGCTTCCAGATTAGGAAAGATGGTATCTTCCTTTACAGCATTTTGTTTTACTTTATTTGGGGTTCTCCATATAGGTACATCCAGTCTGCTAAATAAATGATGAAACCAGTGATTTGGGAAGTATACTGTCATAAGCATAATCCCTGTGGCAGTAGTTGCCAGACGGTTTCAAATCTCCCTGGGGGCTTATTAAATCTACGGATGCCAAGCTTCATTCCAGAGACGTAGTGAGTTAGACTATCTTGGGATGGGGGTTGGCAGGAACTGGTCCACTTATCTATGTTTTTTATGGACAACTTTTAAGTGCACCCTCAGATGAGAATCTTATGCTTTGCTGCTGTTTAGGATCATGGCCATCCAGATAAGCACACAAGGAACAGCCATATGAAGAAAAGAGAGCAACAATCCTAAGAATCAAGAAGTCTATTTCCTTATAGGCATGAATGTTTTGAGAGAAGAAGAAAGAAGAAAAGAAGATAGATAAGTAGAGCAGAAAGAAAGGGAAAAAGAGGGGGAGGGGAATGAGAAAAGAAGAGGTCTGCTCAGGCTGCACAACAAAACACCACTGACAGGGTGGTTCCAACAACAGGAATTGATCTTCTCACAGTTCTGGTGGCTGGAAGTCTGGGATCAAGGTCTAGCAAGGTCTGTTCCCAATAAAGGTTCTTTTCTTCCCAAAGCCAGTGATCCTATCAGATTAGTACCACTATCCTTAAGACTTCAATTAACCCTAATTACCTCCTAAAACTCCTACCTCCAAACAACACATTGGGGTTAGAATCTCATTGTACAGATTTTGAATGGATACGATTGAGTCCATAGCAGAAGGAAAGGGAAAGGGAAGGAAAAGAAAAAGTACTGCAAAGGGAGGAGAGGAGAGGAAAGAGGGCTGTAACTTTATGAAATTAAAAAAAAAAAAAAAAAACCTCAAGGCAGACCATTCTGCATTTGGGCAGTCCTAATTGATAGACTTCCTTACCTTGTGCCAAAATCCACACTCACAACCTTAACCCCGTGGGCCAAGTTTGTACCTGACAGACCTTACACAATGAGCCTATCCACGGACTACAAATGCGAATACCTACAAAGGCAAGGAAGATACCCACGAGCAAAGGCAGCAAGGTGTTAGACAGCAGGGAGAGGTGGGGACGCAGGTGGATTAGAGAAAGAAAGCTCTACAGCACAGTAAACCAGCTCCAGATGATGGTCTCCATGCCGTCTAACCCCACAGCTGCCAGATTCTCCCATTTACCAAGACAATCGTGATGTCTCACAATTTTTAGTATTGATCATTAATTTTTTTAATTTTTAAAACTGGCCAAGCCTAGGGCGGCGCCTGTGACCCTGGCCCCATATGCCAGAGGTGGCGGGTTCAAACCCAGCCCCGGCCAAAAACTCCAAAAAAAAAAAAAAAAACTGGTCAAGCCTAGCTTCCACGGGTTAAACATCTTCACTCAGTTTTTCAATCACTTCTTCCTTAATACAGTACCAAGTCTTTTCTGCCGATAGCATAACACCACTACTGCCATCTAATTAACAAGAGGAAAGTGGGGTGATTACTTTAGTCCTTCCAGACGCTGCCTTCTGGTAATAAAATCTGAGTATGAACAGATTTCACAGTGGCTACCTTACATTGTGAACACTAGGTATATGTAATACAAACAGCCGCCAAACCACATTTCCCCCATCATAAACTTCTGCAACTGCATTTTTGGGGTCTAAATATAAGGCTATTGAATTATTATTATTGTTCTTATATTAATCTTATTGGTTTCTGTCACCGTAGGCTGTCAAACTCATTTTTGAATTCTGATTCTGTCACCCAGCCTATTTCTTATTTTCTCCCATATTTGAAAAGGATGTCCTCTCACTAGTTATCTGTAGTACAAGAATAGACCATAGGCCAGGCATGTTGGCTCATACCTGTAATCCTAGCATCTGAGAGGCTGAGGCGGGAAGATTACTTGAATTCAGGAGTTCGAGACCAACCTGAGCAAGAGCAAGACCCTGGCTCTACTAACAATAGAAAAATTATCCAGGACACGTGGTGGGTGCCTGTAGCCCCAGCTACTCTGGCAGCTGAGATAGGAAGATTGCTTGAACTCAGGAGTTTGAGGTTGTTGTGAACTAGGCTGATGCCGTGATACTCCTGTAGCCTGAGCAGCAGAGTGAGACTCTGTCTCAAAAAAAAAAAGACCATAAGAGCCCTCTGAAACATTACTATACTAAAAACCACAACCTCATTAATTTGTGTGATACAATCAGTCAATAAGAAATGAATCCACCTAATTGTTCTTAACTCTAGCCTATATTATTCACATATCAATTCCATGGGATACTATGTCAAATGCCTTGCTGAACTCTGAATACACTATCTGCATACTTGTAGTTTTCTCTAGTAATTTAGTAGCATTTCATTCATTCATTCATTCAATATATCTCTCAACCCCTACTATATTCACAGGACTGAACTAGGTCCTGGGACTGGAACAGCGAACAAGACAGCAAATCCCTGAGCCCATGGAATTCACATTGTGAAAACAGAGATCGTCATTGACCAATAGAGTTCACAATTAATGACTAAATTATAATTATGAGCCGGGCACCGTGGCTCATGCCTGTAATCCCAGCACTCTGGGAGGCTAAGGTGGGTGGATTGCCTGAGTTTGAGATCAGCCTGAGCTAGAGCAACACCTCATCTCTAAAAATACCCAGGTGTTCTGGAGGGCGCCTGTAGTCCCAGCTACTTGGGAAGCTGAGGCAAGAAGTTCGCTTGAGCCCAAAAGTTAGAGGTTGCTGTGAGCTATGATGCCAGGGCATTCTGGGTTGGCAGGGGGGCAACAAAATGAGACTACAAATCACAGGGCAGGTGCCTGTGAAAAGAAAAAAAAAAGACAGAATACATAACAGTGAGGACCTAACCTAATCTGAAAAGGCAAAGGTTTCTCTGAGGAAGTTATTTAAGTTTAAATCTGAAGAATAAGTTAAGAATTATCTAAATTGAACTGAGCATGGAAAAGGAGAGAACAGCATGTAAAAATACCCTAACACAGAAAAGAACAGAGCATGTTCAAGGAAAAAGCCCAAATGTAGCTGCAGCACAGGAGGTAAAAAAGATTTTTTACCTTTTTTTTAAAAAAAAAAAAAAAAAAAGATTTTCAGAGCACAAATGCCAGGTCATGGAAACTACTTGAAGATTATTTTTTTTACCCTAAGAACAATTTTGTCCTATGAAAATCCACTGAACTGTTTTAGTAATACAATCAGATTGGCACTTTTAGAAGATCACTGCATGTGTATATATGCTACTATTTAACCAACAGATGAATCTAGAAATCATTGATATACATATATATATACAATATAATATATCACACACACATACACACATATACATATTATGTCAGTTTACATATAATATTGAAACTCACCTGTACAATATACTTAATGGAAGAATAAAAATTCTTTTTTTTTTTTTATAGAGACAGAGTCTCACTTTATCACCCTTGGTAGAGTGCCGTGGCGTCACACAGCTCCCAGCAACCTCCAACTCCTAGGCTTAGGCAATTCCCTTGCCTCAGCCTCCCAAGTAGCTGGGACTACAGGCGCCTGCCACAATGCCCAGTTATTTTTTTGTTTTGCAGTTCAGCCGAGGTCGGGTTTGAACCTGCCACCTTCGGTATATGGGGCCAGTGCCCTACTTGCTGAGCCACAGGCGCCACCCAAGAATAAAAATTCTTAAATGGTTATACAGGGAGAGAGACAATGGAGTGATGAAAAGGAAAGATTTAGGAACTAGATTTTTTAAATATATCTTATTTTGTTAATTTGACCTTGGAATTGCACAAATACATTTCATAATTATAAAGTAAAATTTAATTAAAAATAAATCTCTAAAAATTAAAAGCAAGATACAATAAACTTACCTTTACTATGTATATTGAGTTGGTGACATGACCTCAAAAAAGAATGTTTTCAAGTGTTTTAAAACTTAATACTCGGGCCAGGTGCAGTGGCTCATACCTGTAATCCTAGCACTTGGGAGGCCAAGGCAGGTAGATTGCCTGAACTAAGTTTCAGACCAGCCTGAGCCAGAGAAAGATCTTGTCTCTAAAAAAACTGGCCGGGCATTATGTTGGGCACCTGTAGTCCCAGCTATCTGGGATTTTGAGGCAAAAGAATTGATTGAGCCCAAAGAGTTTGAGGTTGCTGTGAGCTATAGTTATAGCACTCTACCAAGGGCGAAAAAGTGAGACTCTGTCTCATAAAAAATAAATAAAACATAATACTCAAACTGCACATCATTTGTATAATAAACTCCATAGAAAACAGAACTCAGGCACGGCGCCTATAGCTCAAGCGGCTAAGGCCTTAGCCACATACACCAGAGCTGACGGGTTCAAATCCAGGCCAGGCCTGCCAAAGAGCATTGACAACTACAACCAAAAACTAGCCAGGCATTGTGGCGGGTACCTGTAGTCCCAGCTACTTGGGAGGTTGAGGCAAGAAAATCGCTTAAGCCCAGGAGTTGGAGGTTGCTGTGAGCCGTGATGCCAGGCACTCTACCCAGGGTGACAGCTTGAAGCTCTGT
Organism: Perodicticus potto; assembly: GCA_963574655.1. Lineage (NCBI taxonomy): Eukaryota > Metazoa > Chordata > Mammalia > Primates > Lorisidae > Perodicticus > Perodicticus potto. The sequence goes on along the minus strand of CAUYRH010170585.1, from coordinate 21,916 downwards.
CTCAAAAAGAAAGAAAGAAAGAAAACAGAACTAAAAAAAAAAAGAAATCTGAAAATTGTCCTCAGCCAAGCATGGTGGCTCATGCCTATAATCCTAGCACTCTGGGAGGCTGAAGTGGGAGGATCCTTTAAGCTCAGGAGTTTGGGACCAGCCTAAGCAAGAGCAAGATCCCCATCTTTCCTATAAATACAAAAAATTAGTCAGCTACTCGGGAGACTGAGCCAGGAGGATTGCTTGAGCCCAAGAGTTTGAAGTTGCTGTGAGCTAGGATGATACCATGGCACTGCATCCAGGGTAACAGATTGAGACTCTGTCTCAGAGGAAAAAAAAAAAAAAGGCTCAGCGCCTGTGACTCAAGCGGCTAAGGCGCCAGCCACATACACCTGAGCTGGCGGGTTCGAATCCAGCCTACTGGGAGCTGTGAGGCCACAGCACTCTATCCAGGGTGACAGCTTGAGGCTCTGTCTCAAAAAAAAAAAAAAAAATTACTCTCCACAATCATTTGCTGTTGTTTTTAGTGTTAGTATTGTTACACAGAGGCTATTATATGTATGCTACGGAATAAAGCAAATGAATTATTATATTAGTGTGTGCTAGTGGGAACTAAGACTTTGGGCATGGGAGAAAATAAATACCCAAGTAATATACATGAAGTTAATTAAAAACCCATGTCCTGAACTTAAATCAAAATCCTCAGCACAATCTCATGGTGTATTTTATTTTCAAAAAGTGAAAAGATATTAAAATATACTGGACTTTCCCTTAAAAACACCTACTAAAATAATAAATCCTATAGCAATTAACATCCCTAATGCCCAGATTATGGTCTCTAAATATGATTTTCCACTAAAAGGACTAAGGGCTCATGATAGTAATGATTGATTCCAGGTCTAGGGCTGTAAATTTTCAAAATGAACCTAAAGTATCTTGTTATACTAGAAAGGAAAAAAGCTATCAAAGACTACGAGGGTCATAACAAAAGTACTCAGGAACCAACCTACAGAGAATCATTCTAGCCAAAGATGGAACAATCTGAGTTTCAATAAACAGTAGATTGAAATACGTCACATATTTCAAATCTATGAAATCTTATATTAATAATTAAAAATAAAAATAACTCACTGGTTCCTTTTGAAGGATGCTAGGGAGCTAATTGGGGAACTAATTTTCTAGGGATCATATCAGGGAACTAATTTGTTAGTCTGACAGAAAAATAAAAACGAAAAAAATCAAGCATTTATCTGTCTTTCCTATATCAACTGTATATCAAGGTAACTAAATAGTTAATGAGTGATTTTTCTTTTTTTGTTTGTTTGTTTGTTTTTGAGATAGTCTCAAGATGTTGCCCTGGGTAGTGCCATGGTATCATTATAGCTCACAGTAACCTCGGTCTCTTGGGCTCAAGTGATTCTCTTGCCTCAACCTCCCCAGTACCTGGGACTACAGGTGCCCACCATGACAACCTGCTAGTTTTCATATTTTTAGTAGACATGAGTCTCACTCTTGCTCAGGTTGGTCTTGAACTCCTGAGTTCAAGCAATCCACCTGCCTTGGCCTCCCAGAGTGCTAGGACTACAGGCATGAGCCACCATGCCCAGCCTAATAGCATGTGGTTGTTTTATAAAAGAATGCACAATCATGATTTAATAAAAATTAAAAAAAATCTAAACTTCTAAGAGACCCTCAAATTTCACATGCATGACCCCAGTAGTGATCACAGGTAAATAAAAACAGAAGAGAATGTTAGGGCAGGAAGGGACTTCTGAGCTCATCTACCACTCACTGTAAAGAAAAAGGCCCAGAGAGGGGAAGTGACTTGGCCGAATCACACTTAAAGGTAGAGTTGGGGTACGAACCCAGAGGGTTCACTATAAACTGCAGTTTATAAAAGCTCCAGGTCAGGTAAAGGGAATAAATGATGCTGGGAGTGAGAGGGGCCCAAGCTATTCCCATTGGATTCTTCCTTCAGCCCAAAGTGAGCAACAAGAAAATGGCAGGCATATTATCATGTATGTGGGAGACAACAGCTGGGCCAATTCCAAAATATTGAAGCAATATAGATGTAAAATGTCAGTAAAACAGATTGTTCCAATGGTCTTCTACATACTTTATTTATTTTAAAAGAAAATCCATCTAAACAAAGCTGAATTTTTGATTAAAAAAAAGAAAAGAAATAACTACATTCTAATAAATCAAGTTTTGATATGTTCATTTTGAAAGTAGTACTGGGAGAGTTGTTGGGGGGCTTGCATCAATAGCACTGGTTAATTTGAAAATATAAATAAAAGCTTTCTCTAGTTGCTTCCTTTATCAGAAAAGAATATTTGATACCAAGGTGTATTATTTCCTCTGCATTAGAGAACAGCTTTTCTAAATGCTAAGGGAAATTTCCATAGCCATTATTCAATAAGAACTTGTGTTTAACTCTTTGCCTAAGGACCATTCTGGGGTTTTTCAAAAATTTGTTTATGTATGTGTATATGTAACATACATATGTAAATGATTTTCTTTGTTTTTAAACATTCAGGTAAGCCCAAGTGTCTGCAATAACATCATTCAGAGCGATGTAAGAATAGAAAATTTTCCTGAAGCCATAATGTTTCAAATTGGTTGATTCTTAATTCAACAATTTAAATGGATAACTTAAAGGCAGCCAAATCAGAATCTATATGTATAGTCACATAAATGCCAAGTTGTGTTTGCAAAATTTCTGAAAGGAAAAGCTTTACCAATAACCTCCCCACTCACATGAGAAAACTAGACAAATCCTGGTGTGTTCTAACGAGGTAAACAAATAAAACTTAAATGGTCATTAAAGATTCCTCTAGTAAGCCAGTCCTAGGCTTGGCTTATAGAAACCTAATCAGAGGGCAGCTCCCATAGTTCAGTGGGTAAGGTGCCGCCCACATACACTGAACCTGGCGGGTTTGAACCCGGTGGGACCAGCTAAAACAACAATGACAAATGCAACAACAACAACAACAACAAAATAGCCAGGTGTTGTGGCGGGTGCCTGTAGTCCCAGCTACACGGGAGGCTGAGGCAAGAGAATTGCTTGAGCCCAAGAGTTTGAGGTTGCTGTGAGCTGTGATGCTACAGCACTCTACCATGGGCGACAGCTTGAGACTCTGTCTCAAAAAAAAAAAAAAAATAGTCTTTGCTGAAAACTCAGACTTATGGGGGAAGAAATAGAGATAGATACTGTAAAAATGGTTGGTCTTTATAGTGAAATGATAGACAAATAATTAACTCATAATTTTTCAGTAAGGATTAAAATCGATCTCTCTCTGCTTCTTTTTCTGCCTAGCAAACTTACTAACAGCCGCTCCCATGGAGTTCTCTTTTTCACAAACCACTGTGGAGACCAGCAGACAAAAAAGAAATGTAAATTTTAATTTTCCTTACAATTGCTAGACCTATTGACTAAATCTGCCTTTTAAAATTTGTTCCTCAAGTGGTTCCTGAAAAACTCTGGGACAGACAAGGCAGTGAGAACATCAGGCCTCAGGATCATAAAAACATGTAAAAATCTGCCTTCAGGCTTGCCAGAGGAATAACGATACAACATTCACATTCACAATACCTTGTGAATTTGGTTGCAATTACCTTTTTCTCTTCATCCCTCTTAAATTCACCTCTCCACTTGATGCATTGTTGGCATACTTCCTTTCTTTCTTTGGGATGCCAGGCCATCTCCCTGCTCTCTTTTCTCTTTCCCCACTTTCTTCCTCTCGCCTTCTAAAAGATAAAATAAACTTACACTTTTATATCCTAATCGTGGTCTAGAGAAATTCTTTTCTCATCCCACGTACAGCGCAGACAGAACTTTCCACCCTAACAGATGTGTTAAACAACAATAAGTAAAAAACCTGCAAAAAAAAAAAACAAGGGTGGCGCCTGTGGCTCAAAGGAGTAGGGCGCTGGCTCCATATGCTGGAAGTGGTGGGTTCAAACCCAGGCCCAGGCAGAAACTGCACCAAAAAAAAAAAAAAAAAAAAACTAAAAAACCATTACACTAACGTTAACAGACAAAGAGGGTCTTGCTGCCTGTCACTGTAGTCCAATATTCAGAGACAGAGATTGGTCCACTGAATGTTACTGGCCAGAAGGCCAGCAATTCTGGAGAATAGTGAGAGTATCGTCTCCAAGTCTGTTCTGTTCTTCCATTTCCAAAACTACAGTTTTATACATGAAAGTACAAGGAGAAAACCATGTTAACCCTTATCTTAAATAACAATAATTGGCATAACCCATGAACCAAAATACACAATAATCAGCATAAACCATGACCTGAAACAACATTCCAAGTCAAAAGTTAATCTCCTAACTCATAAACTACTCAAGATATACATATATATTATATATATTTATATATATATATAAACGCTTTTAGATTAAAGCTAAATTTACAAAATAGCAAGAATGGGAAACATGAGGTGAAGGACACGTAGGACCTAAACCGACCAGACCAGTTGTGTCATCCTAAGAGACCCAAGAAGGATACCCGAGAAGGGTGAGGTCTAGGAGAACTGGTCTTCTCAAGGAGACCACAAGGATACACTTGCAGGGTCCTCTCCACAGTGACTCAGCTCTTGGGAATTTGTAAACTTAACTTCCTGGAACTTGGAAATTTCCAAGTTTCGTGAAATCCTGTAGTTCTATAGGGGCTGGACTAGCATCTCCCACTTGATTCAAACTGGCCAATAAGAAGGGTACCTGTAGGGTGGAACTTTTTGACTGTCAATAAAAAGGGAAAGACCAAGCCAGTTGGGGAGTCCGGCCATTTGGAATTCTTCTATGCCGTAAGCTCCCGGCTGGTGAATAAAGCCCTTCCTCTTATAAACATGGTGTTTGGGCGCTCTTTCTCTCCACTGGGCCTTGTCTTCCTGCAACAATCTCAGCCCCAGACTGAACGACTCCATCTTATTCTCACTACATGTGCTCTCAGTATTAAAAAATATAAAGTTGTGGGTGGCGCCTGTGGCTTAAAGGAGTAGAACGCCGGCCCCATATGCTGGAGGTAGCGGGTTCAAAACTGCAAAAAAAAAAAAAATATATATATATATATATATAAAGTTGCACATTTATATTGTTGTTGTTTTTAATTACAATCTGGAGCCAAAAATTCCTATGGAAATTCAATAGAGGAGATAACAAGAAGGGTGGGAAAGGCAAGATAAAGCTTGCTAACACTATTAGCAAGGGGAAATGTAGATAATTATTAACCTTATATTTCATATAAGTATATATGTTAAAGATTTGAAAGTAGTATAGGAATAGAAACAGAATGTGCTACCTTCAAGTCACTAAAATAAAACAAATTTTGAAGAAAGAAAATACAACAACCCAGTAGGAGAAAAAAAGAGAAATAAACAATAAGCATTAAAAAAAATAAATAATGCACATGCTATGACAAGGAAAAGTCCAAATCAATTAGTAATAACAGTAATATGAATGGGTTAAGTTCTTTTAATAAAATTCAAAGACACTCTGGGAGGCCAAGGTGGGTAGATTGCTTGAGCTCAGGAGTTTGAGATAAGCCTGAGCAAGAATTAGACCCTGTCTCTACTAAAAGTAGAAAAAATAGCCAGATGTTATGGTGGGCACTTATAGTCCCAGCTACTTGGGAGGCTGAGGCAGGAGAATTACTTGAGCCCAATAATAGAACCAAGAGCAGAGACACAGAAAGGAGTGCACAAGTCCTGCCCAGGAAGGAATGAGTGCGCCAGTCCCCATCACCCTTATACGCCTACCCCACCTTAACTCATGTGCTAACTTCTTTTTCCAATTTAGCCCACTGGCACCTGAGTGAATAAAGGCGACATTGCCCATACAGAACCCAGACTCCACTTCCTTTCAGTTCACGTCTCAGAATAACCTCTCATTTTTGGTCCCAAACCTCTCACCCAAGAGGCTGAGGTTGCTGTGAGCCATGATGACTCCATGGAACACTACCCAGGCCAACAGAGTGAACAGAACCTGGACTCCGCTTTCTTGCATTCACATCTCAGAATAACCCCTCACCCAAGAGATTAAGGTTGCTGTGAGCCATGCTGACACCATGGCATATTACCCAGGACAATAGAGTGAAACATCGTCATACAAAATATATATAAATAAATAAATAAATCAGGGTATTCAGCACATCCCCTGGGTGAAGGACTCAACTGCAACTTGAACATTACCTTATAAATGAAAACAATGTAACCGAAACATTTTTATCCTCGTATTAATCTGAAATAAATAAATAAATATAAAAGAATTTTAGGGTGACTTAAAAAAATTTAATCCAGCTATATTCTACATACAGAAGACACACCTAAAACAAAATCAGCCAAAAAGTTTGAAGAAAAGGAAGGGAAATGACAACTGAATACAACACATGACCTTAAACTGGATCCTTCACTAGAAAAACTTCTCATTTTGCTAAAGGACATTAGTGGAAACATTGACAAAACTCCACTAAATCTATAGATTAGATAATAGTTTTGTTATCAATATTAATTTCTTGATTCTACTTGTACTTTCTGCCCTTTTTTTAAAGAAAGAATTATTTAGGGATAAGGGTGAATGTCCACAACTTAATCTTTAAAGGTTTAGGGGGGAAAAAATGTGTATATACACACATGCACACACACACTAAATGATAAAGCAATGCTATAATTTGAGGAATCTGATAAACAGTATATGGGAATTCTCTGTACTTGTTTTACAAATTTATCTTTAAGTCTGAAATTACTTCACAACAGTCTTTTTAAAAAGATTAAAAAATAAAATACATTCAGAAAAGAAAGCAGATATAGCAGTATTAATTCCAGACAAAATAAAAATTAAAACAAAAAAATTAAGCATAACAAAAATGGCTATTTGAAAATATAATCTACCAAAAAAAGATATCTTAAATCTTTTTTATCCAAAAACATAACTTTAGGGCCAGGTGAGGGGGCTCACACCTGCAATTCCAGCACTCTGGGAGGCCGAGGCGAGTGGATTGCTTGAGCTCAGGCGTTCCAGACCAGCCTCAACAAGAGTGAGACTCCACCTCTAAAAATTAGCCTGGTGTTGTGGCCAGGGCCCGCCCGTAGTCCCAGCTACTCTTAGGAAGAATCACTTGAGCCCAAGAGTTTGAGGTTGCTCTGAGCTATGACATCATGCTACGCAACCCCAGGGCAACTGAGAGACACTCAGTCTCAAACAAAAATAACAATAATAATAACTTTAAAATATTTAAAGCAGGGAGGACATTTGGCAGAAGGAGGAAGGGCATGAGGCAGGATCTCACCTAATGTGCACATCGTGAGGGTACATAAAATGCCCCCTGGGTGAGGGGCTCTTCTACAAATGGAACCACCTGGAAGTGAGAACAATGTAACCTAAAATTGCATTCTCATATTAATTTGAAAAAATAAAAAAATACTCAAAAAATAAAATACATAAAGCAAAACTAAGAAGGCAAAATAAACAAATCCCAATCATAATTAAAGACTTTTAACAAATCTATATCAGAAATTATCAGATAAAATGCAATTTTAAGGTATGAATATGGAGAATTTTAATAACACAATCACAAACTTAATCCTGTAGGTATACATAGAATTTGTCATGAATAAATTTGCAATATTCACAAAAATGTCTCTTTTATTAGGCTATAGGCTAGTGTCTCTAACCATAGTGCAATAAAATTAGAAATGAACAAAAGGGTGTAAAAAATGAGAAACATTTGATTTGAAAAAATGTTTAAATTCCCTAAATTAGCAGCTGAGAAATAAATATATAAAATTAAAAATTATTTTGAAATGAACAATGAGAAAACTACACAGGACATATATTTCAGGTATATCTCACATGGGATATAACCTGAAATAACACTCAAGGTACAATTATAAGAAAATAAGGGAGCTTCTGTGTGTGTGTGTGTGTAATGCACTTTGATAGCTGAGGATGACAGAGTGATACAGTTTTATATTTGAGAAGTATTGGCCAGACACAGTGGCTCATGCCTGTAATCCTAGCACACAGGGAGGCTGAGGCAGGTAGATTACTTGAGCTCACAAGTTCAAGGCCAGCCTGAGCAAAAGCCAGACCCATCTCTTCTAAAAAAGAAAAATTAGGCAGGCATTGTGGCGGGCACCTGTAGTTCCTGATACTTGGATGGCTGAGGCAAGAGGATCTCTTGAGCCCAAGAGATTGAGGTTGGTGTGAGCTATGATGGCTCCATGGCACTCTAGCTTGGAGCAGAAAAGAGAAGGGAAGGGGAGGGAAGGGAAGGGAAAGGGAGGGGGAATTCATGAGCAAGGTAACAGTGTAAAATGAAAGCAGATTTTATATAAAATATATATAAATAAAAAATATAGAAGTATTGAGATGGAACTTAAACTATCTATTACAAATTGCTCCTAGTTTTTCTTAACAGATGATATTAATATAAATTCCTAAATCTTAGCTTTACCAGGAATAGAAAACACCCCCCAAAACAATTTCAGACCACTATTGAACCCAAATGGACTTTCAGAAAGCTTAGTTTTTATTTATTTATTTTTCTTAGACAGAGTCTCACTATGTGGCCCTTGGTAGAGTGCTGTGGTGACAGCAATCTCAAACTCTTGGGCTTAAAGCAATTCTCTTGCCTCAGCCTCCCAAGTAGCTGGGACTACAGGCGTCTGCCACAACGCCCTGCTATTTTTTTGTTGTAGTTGTCATTGTTGTTTGGCAGGTCCCGGCTGGGTTCGAACCCACCAGTCCACACCCTAACCACTCAGCTATAGGTACTGAGCCTAAAAGTTATAATCACATTGTCAAAGAAATTTAAGAAAATTTATATGTCTATAAAACCAGAAAATGATACTGTGAGAAGAAAACAACCCGTGAAGAAAATAAAAATACAGTTACCTAAGCTAAAATTTAGTAAAGAGCTGGAAACTAAAATTGAGGAAATCACCCAGAATGAAGAACAAAAAGACAATATAGAAAATACGACACATAGGTAAGAGACAGAAAGAGTCAACCTAAGATATCTCACATTTGATTAATAGTATCAGAAAAGAAAACGGAAAAAAGTGGAGTAGAGATTATCAAAGATATTATGCAAGATCCCAGAAAGGGGCTTGGCACCTGTAGCTCAAGCCGCTAAGGCGCCAGCCACATACACCAGAACTGGTGGCCCAGGCCTGCCAAACAACAATGACAACTAAAACCAAAAAAAAAAAAAAAAAAATAGCCAGGCATTGTGGCCAGCGCCTGTAGTCCCAGCTACTTGAGAGGCTGAGGCATAAGAATCACTTAAGCCCAGGAGCTAGAGGTTTCTGTGAGCTGTAATGCCATAGCACTCTACCCAAGACGACAGCTTGAGGCTCTGTCTCAAAAACAAAACAAAATAAGATCTCAGAAAGGACACGGATCTTCATTTTGAAAAGTCCTAATAGCTAAGTGCCTGTGGCTCAAGCAGCTTAAGGCGCCAGCCACATACACCTGAACTGGCAGGTTCGAATCCAGCCCAGGTCCGCCAAAACAACAATGATGGCTGCAACCAAAAAATAGTTGGGTGCAGTGGTGGGTGCCTGTGGCCCCAGCTACTTGGGAGGTGGAGGCAGGACAGTCGCTTAAGCCCAGGAGTTGGAGGTTGCTGTGAGCTGTGATGCCACAGCAGTCTACCCAGGGTGACAGCTTGAGGCTCTGTCTCAAAAGAAAAAGAAAAGAAAAATAAAAGTCCTACCTAGTAACGTGTAAGATCAATGAAAAAAGACATAGACATCAGCCAGAGAGTTGGCTCCCGTTGTTACTGGAATTTCTTTCTTCAGTAGATACTTGGTCTCAGGGGATTCGAAGAATGAACCCATGAATCACAGATCAGTGGTAAGAAAGGATTTTATTAGACAGAAAGGAATACAGGAGTAAAAAAAGCACCAGAGCTTCTGGCAAAGAAGACCCACAGCTCACAGCAACCTCAAAGTCTTGGGCTTAAGCGATTCTCTTGCCTTAGCCACCCAAGCAGCTGGGACTACCGGCACCTACCACAATACCTGGCTATTTTTTGAGATGGGAGTGGGGGGTGGGGGTGTCTTGCTCTTGCTCAGGCTGGTCTCGAACCTATGAACTCAGGGCAATCCACCCTGAAGACTTGCCTGGCTGGGTTTTTTGTCTAGGGGTATATATCGTATGGAGAATTACATTTTGGCCAGGACTTGGTAGGTGGAAAAACATCTTTTCAAAGTTAATGAGTGCTTTAACAAATGAATGAATGCAGTCCCTCCCCTTGGGCAAGGTTATTAGATCCTTGCAGTTTTTGTCTCAGGGAAGAGATTAGGGTGTGTGCTCCCTTCTCAAGGTAGAACCACCCCAAAACGTTTCAGACTGCTTTGCTCAAGACCTTGCTAGAGCCCAGAGGGTGTGGCCTGGCAAGGGCAACCTGTTTGTCCCTAGAGATGAAGGTCTGATTTCTGAGCTCACCTGGGCCAAGAGAATGGGGGGAGGGGTATCCTTGTCCAGCCCTGAGTGAGGGAATCCTGTATCAATGCCTGTAATCCTAGTATTTTGAGAAGCCAAGGAGAGAGGATCAGCCTAAAGAAAGCCAGCCTAAGCAACATAGACAGATCTCATCTCTAAAAAAATAAAATTAACCAAGTGTGGTGGTGCATGTTGTAGTCCCAGCTACTTGGGATTGCTTGAGCTCAGGAGTTTGAGGCTCCAGTGAGCTATAATGAGGCCACTGCACTCTACTCAGGGCAATAAAGTGAGATCCTATTTAAACAAGAGGACACAGGCCTAGCAACATCCTTGTGAAATTTCAGAACCCTAACATGAAGAAATTTTCCAGAAAAGAGAAAAGTTTGCACCAACCTGCTTATCAGCCACTCAGAATACTTAATTGCAAGTTACTTGAGGATATACTCCAGCCAGATGAGGTTGTGATAAAGCAAAGAGTAGTGAAAGACAAATATTAAGAGGAAAATTCTTTTTTTTTTTAACAGACAGAGTTTCACTTTGTTGCCCTCGGTAGAGTTCTATAGTGTCACAGCTCACACCAACCTCCAGCTGTTGGGCTTGGGTGATTCTCTAGCCTTAGCCTTCTGAGTAGCTGGGACTACAAGTGCCTGCCACAACGCCCGGCTATATTTTTGTTGCAATTTGACTGGGGCCAGGTTCAAACCCGCCACCCTCGGTATTTGGGGCCAGTGCTCTACTCACTGAGCCACAGGCGCCACCCTAAAAGGAAAATTCTAAGATGAAAATCCTGCAGCAATCCTAGAAAGCAAATAGTCCAGAATAGAGACAGAGCAAAAACCATTGAAGCCTCTGGAAGGGAGTCAGTGGTTTGCTAGAGACAGCTCCTATCAGCTAATGAAAGCCAATTATTAATTTTCAAGAATGTTGCGAGTCAGTTGTTTAAACATACTGTTATTAGGCAGAGACGAGCCTGAGCAAAAGCAAAACCCTATCTCAAAAAATAGAGAGGTATTGTGGCAGGCACCTGTAGTCCCAATTGCTCAGAAGGCTAAAGCAACAGAATCACTTAAGCCCAAGAGTTTGAGGTTGCTGTGAGCTATAACAGTACAGCACTCAACAAAGTGAAACTTAAGACTCCATCTCAAAAAAAAAAAAAACAAGAAAAAAGACTGTTATTAAAACTAATTTACATAAATTTACACAAAAATAAATTATATTAAGAACAAAGGTAATAAACAGGCAAAATTCTTCAATTCCTAATTATTTTACTACTACTTAGGCTCCTGAAGTTATTTACATCTATTTTACCTATTTAGTGAAAACAGTATGTAATGGTAGGCTACCATGCATCCTTTCCCAACTCTGTGTTCAGTGCCATTACATTGTAGCTTATAGTCAGCCATGATAGGACTATTTATACCATGGAAATTGGCAAACATTATAAATCAACTTTTTATTTATGTTTTATTATCTAATTAGACTTTAGAAAGTGATACGTAAAATGTTAATGTAGACTAAAATATGTGTATCTGTTATAATAAGATATCTGTAGCTATTATAAGCAGCACAAAAATTGTTAAATCATGTTTGAGTTGGGACCATAGGCTGGCAATAGATATAAGAATTTGGAAAAATCAGCATCCTGTGAGACTCATTTGGATATATGAAATTTATAATATAAAGTAATTTATATTTTATTGCAAAGAACAAGTTGTTAAACATTTACCAGCAGAAGGGAGTCTAGCAACAAAGAGTATGGCTGTGATAAAGAGAACTAAAGGCTCTATTTGAACCTTTCTCCAGGAACATTTTATTTTAAGTAGCTCAAGTGATGGGACATAGAAATTATAGAAAAATAAACATAGGCTCGGCGCCTGTGGCTCAACGGGCTAAGGCACCAGCCACGTACACCTGAGCTGGTGGGTTCGAATCCAGCCCAGGCCAGCCAAATAACAATGATGGCTGCAACCAAAAAATGGCCAGGTGTTGTGGTGGGTGCCTGTAGTCCTAGCTACTTGGGAGGTGGAGGCAGGAGTCTCGCTTGAGTCCAAGAATTGGAGGTTGCTGTGAGCTGTGATGCCACAGCACTCTATCCAGGGTGATAGCTTGAGGCTCTGTCTCAAAAAAAAAAAAAAAGAAAAAGAAATATAATCCAAAACACTACTTGAGCTTTGTTTTTTTTTATTATTTTTCTTTTTGAGACAGAGCCTCAAGCTGTTACCCTGGGTAGAGTGCTGTGGCATCACAGCTCACAGCAACCTCCAACTCCTGGGCTCAAGCAATTCTCCTGCCTCTGCCTCCCAAGTAGCAGGGACTACAGGCGCCCGCCACTGCACCTGGCTATTTTTTGGTTGCAGCCATCATTGTTGTTTGGCAGGTGTGGGTTGGATTTGAACCCGCCAGCTCAGGTGTATGTGGCTAGTGCCTTAGTTGCTTTAGTCACAGGTGCTGAGCAACTACTTGAGCTTTGTATAAACACTATTTAGATAGATAGAACACCATATATGCTTTTCTAAGTTTCAACATTTAGCTTTAATCCATTCAAATTCAACTTCTACCTACTAAGATGAGCTAGCCAAACATATATACAGCAAAACCGTAAGATGCATGCAAGCAGCCTGCAATCCAAATTTGAATTCAGCACTTCTGTGGAAGAAGCCACCAAAATCTGGTGCCAGAATAGTAGTAATTGTAGGGAAAATTGTTTCCTAACCTTTATCATAGACTAGCTTTCTGCTTGAGAGACCTAAAGAGTCACAAGAATAGCATGTGAGTTGTGTACATGCAGGAAGTCAGAAAACTAGTCTCCACGAGAAAATATGTATGTGAGGTGTCACAATACCAGGTCTAATGGTTGTGGTAAACATTGACTAGATTTCAAAAGTCTCTTGATACTGGAGACGGAGATCTTGCTTAAGGTCTATGCTTTTGCAAAAACAAGTTGGAGACATTCTGTCTGACATTTTCCATGTTCCCCCTCTTTAGTGCTGATGTCTGATGGGTAAATTTTAACCACTTTTTCCTGCTTTATGATAATAAATACAGACCCAAGGTTTGCTCCATAGGACTCCCCTGAGAGCTCCTCAGTCCTCTTGCACAGACTCCATGTCAACCCTCTTCATTGCTCATGCCCAAACCCCTTCAAGTAGTGGTTATCAACTGTGCAAAGTATATATCTCACCCTAATTGAGCCTCACAAGACTACAGGCTTGATAAATCATCAACCTAGCTTTACTAATGAGAATCTAAGGCTAAAAGAAATAAGTCATTTGCTAAGAACACATTCCCTAATACTATGACCAAGCAACCCAGAACTCTCCCTGTGACACTGGATCAGACTTGTCCTCTTCCAGATGACCATTTGCTCCAATATTAGCACTAGGTCACCAGTCAGTGAAAATCCTCTATAAAAAGTTGAAAATCGGGCGGTGCCCCATGTACCGAGGGTGGTGGGTTTGAACCCGGCCCTGGCCAAATTGCAACAAAAAATAGCCAGGCATTGTGGCGGGCACCTGTAGTCCCAGCTACTCGGGAGGCTGAGGCAAGAGAATCACTGAAGCCCAAGAGCTGGAGGTTGCTATGAGCTGTGACACCACAGCACTCCACTGAGAGCAACAAAGGGAAACTCTGTCTCTAAAAAAAAAAAAAAAGAAGAAGTTGAAAATTGAAAGTCTAATTATAGTACTATAATTCACACTAAGATGTGACTTTTAATAGATTAATTTTAAAGGCATTTTAATAGATTAACTTCTTAAATCTCTGGAATGGTGAAGGCAAGGAAAAGATTGTCTTTGTTTTGCTTTACTTTTGTTTTGTTTTTGACATCATTCATGATGATTTGGGAGGGAGGAGCTGTCCCCTGGAGGTAACTTCTCTGTTCATTTCTACTCCATCACAGAAAGATAGAGCTTGTTCCCCCTTCTAACTCCAACTATAAAGCCCAAACAGAAATATTGATAGACTTCTTTTCCCCTTCCACCTTCAACCCTACTTCTCTTACCTCCATTCAGAGTTAAATGTTAAAAAATGTAAAAGCTCTTGAATAAATATCTTTATAACATTTAGTGATGTTTATAATGTAAACTTCCCAAGAACAGTCTTCAATCTGTATTTCCTGGAAATGTAACCTAACAAAAATATCTTAGTCCATGGGTTCTTTCCCATAAAAATGAAAAACCAGTCTCTATTTTTTGAAACTTTGGAAAAAAAAAATAAGTTAACTGATGACTCCATACTGAGCCTCAGACTCAAAGCATTCTATAATACACATACTCTTATTTGACAATTTAAATGTTTCTTTCTTTGCATTATTATTATTATTATTGCTTAATTTTTTTTTTTTTTTTTGAGACAGACCCTCAAGCTGTCACCCTGGATAGAGTGCTATGGTATCACAGCTCACAGCAACCTCTAATTCCTGGGCTCAAGCGAGTCTCCTGCCTCTGCCTCTGTAGCTGGGACTACAGGCGCCCGCCACAACGCCTGGCCATTTTTTGGTTGCAGCCATCATTGTTGTTTGGCGGCCCAGGCTGGATTCGAACCTGCCAGCTCAGGTGTACGTGGCTGGCGCCTTAGCCCGTTGAGCCACAGGCGCTGAGCCTATTGCTTAATATTTTGATGCAGTAATCGTCTGATTTCTTTTCTGAAATGTATTTATCTTTGTTCATTCTTTACAAGGTTTTTGTTTCTAGTCCTTATCTTAAATATTTCTATTGTTATTAAATTTTAAGCCACGGGCGGCGCCTGTGGCTCAATGAGTAGGGCACTGGCCCCATATACTGGAGGTGGCAGGTTCAAACCCAGCCAAAAACTGCCAAAAAATAAAAATATAAATAAATGAATAAATTTTAAGACTTTTTAATTTTTTGAAGGCAAAAAGTGGAAACCTAATAAACACATGTATTTGTAAAAATAAAAAAAATGAAAAACCAATAGATTACATAAATTTAGGCTGAGGGAACTCTGTTTCATTTTATTACCATCAATGTCCCATAAAATTGACATAAAGAGCAAGGCTATCATGGAGAATAATATCAAATACCTCTTAAAGGTGATTTATATTGGATCCTAAATGCATTATAGATCTGTATGAATCTCAAAAATCTGCCATGAATCTCAAAAGCTATAATGAATACCAATAGCATGCACTCACAAATATATAAAGGGGGTTAAAAAATTTATTAAATTTATTTATTTAAGATAATGATCTGCCTTACATTCCTAATTGTTAGAGACAGTCTCAAAACTTTGGCATCCTATTGTTCACTCCAATATTTGAGAAATATGTAAGACTTAAACTAACCATCAAGTAACTTATGTAACCTTTTCTTGATGGTAACTCACATTGGAAAACTGTTTGGGAATTTCTTATAAAATAAATATATACCGGCTCGGCACCTGTGGCTCAGCGGGCTAAGGCGCCAGCCATGTACACGTGAGCTGGCGGGTTCGAATCCAGCCCGGGCCTGCCAAACAACAATGACGGCTGCAACAAAAAAATGGCCTGGCGTTGTGGCGGGCGCCTGTAGTCCCAGCTACTTGGGAGGCAGAGGCAAGAGACTCGCTTGAGCCCAGGAATTGGAGGTTGCTCTGAGCTGTGATGCTACGGCACTCTATCCAGGGTGACAGCTTGAGGCTCTGTCTCAAAAAAAAAAAAAAAATACTTCTAGTACCCATCAACAAGTAAATGGATAAATAAAATATGGTACATCTATACAACGGGATACTACATAACAACAAAAAGAAATGAAATACTGATATATGCCTGGATATACAATATGGTTAAACCTTAAAATCATGCTGAGTGAAAGAAACCAAGCACAAAAGAATACATATCACAAGCATACCTCAGGTTCAATTCTGGATCACCACAATAAAGCAAATGTCCCAATAAAGTGAGTCACACATATTTATTTATTGTTTTCTAGTGCATATAAAAGTTATGTTTACACCACTGTGTAGCCTATTAAGTTTGCAATAGCATTATGTCTTTTAAAAATGCACATATAGGCCAGGCAGAAGAAGCTCACACCTGTAATCCTAGCACTCTGGGAGGGCAAGGCAGGGAGATCACTCGAGCTCAGGAGTTCAAGACCAGACTGAGCAAGAGCAAGACCCTGTCTCTACTAAAAACAGATCATTTATTTGAGCTTCCTCTACTAGGAGAGCACAGCAGCCAGCACTCTCAAACAATGGCACGAGCCTTTGGCTACAGGGTCAAAATTTTTAGAAAAATATCCTACCAGTTGCAATTCCCCTCCAAACTCTTATACCAAAACTCTCACAGCCACTTTCTTTTTCTTGTCAAGGAATAATATAAAGGGTCTGTCTAAGTTTGGTATTCTCAAGGCCAGTGCACGGGTTAAGGTTTCTGTCAGGTCTTGAAGGGATTTCTCCTGTTCTTTTCCCCATGTCAGGACTTCCCTCTCACCCCCTTTTAAGGCTTCATATTGATGTTTTGCTGTTTCTCCAAATTGGGGAATCCAAATTCTACAACATCTAGACAACCCAGAAATTCTCTTATATATTTTTTTGTAGTTGGGGTCACCAAGAAGCATTCTACTTGCAGCAGTTTTCATTGCTCTGGACTTATAACAAATCTCAAGTAGTTACCTCTGACACATGCAATTTGAGCTTTTTTTTTTTTTTCTTTTTTTAGACAGAGTCTCACTTTGTTGCCCTGGGTAGAGTGCTTGCTGTGGTGTCATAGCTCACAGCAACTTCAAACTCTTGGGCTTAAGCAATCCTCTTGCCCCAGCCTCCCAAGTAGCTGGGACTACAGACATCCCTCACTCCTGGCTATTTTTTTGAGATAGGGTCTTGCTCTTGCTCAGGCTGGTCTCAAACCCGTGAGCTCAGGGCAATCCACCCACCTTGACCTCCCAAGTGCTGGAATTACAGGTGTAAGCCACTGCCCCCAACCTAGCAATTGAGTTTTTGGTTTGTTTGTTGTTGTTTTTTGAGATGGAGTCTCACTATGTCACCCTTGGCTGGGATGGCAGACACCCACCACAATGCCCAGCTTTTTTTCTTGGTTATAGTTGTCATTGTTGTTTAGTCGGCCCCGGCCAGGATTGTACCCGCCAGCCCTGGTGTATGTGGCCAGTGCACAAACCATGGAGCTACGGGTGCCCAGCCTGCAACTGAGCTTTTATCTTAGAAACCTAAGTCTTCCTTACCCAGGAACCAGATTGAGCTGCACTGGTACTTATAATTGAGTCTTCCTTAGGGCTACAAATGAGTATCAACATACTGGATTAGTATTTGGAGGTTCTAGTCTTAATTCTGTAAGCAATTTCTATAATACGCCCCGAAACAAATGAGGGTGATCCCAGAATCCCTGAGGAAGGATGGTCCACATTAACTGTGTAGCTCTTCCTGTTGTAGGATCCTCCCATTCAAAAGCAAATATGAGACTGTCTGGGTGTAAAGAAATTGAGAAGAAGGCATCCTTTAAATGCTTTTAAACAGGCTTAGGCCAGGCACAGTGGCTTGTGCCTGTAATCCTAGCACTCTGGGAGGCCAAGTTGGGTGGATTGCCTGAGCTCACAAGTTCAAGACCAGCCAGAGCCAGAGCAAGACCCCATCTCTAAAAATAGCCAGGCATTGTGGTGGTGGTGGCTGTAGTCTCAGCTACTCAGAAGGCTGAGGCAAAAGAATCACTTGAGCCCAAGAGTTTGAGGTTGCTGTGAGCTACGACGGCACAGCGCTCAACCCTAGGGCAACTGAGTGAGAATCTGTCCCCACCCCACCCCCAAGAAAAGAAAGAAAAAGAAAAGAAAAAAACAAGCTAATTGAAGGAGAATTTGAGTGATAATTGTTTGTTGATGGGGGAACACCAAGTTTAAAGGAATCATTGTCTCATTTATGATTCTTAAGTCCTAAACAAGTCTGCACTTCACATTTGGTTTTTACTGCTAGAATGGTAGTGTTACAAGGTAACATTCCAGCCTTCAACAACTGTTGTATTATCAAGGCAATTCCCCACCACCTTTCTGGGGATAATGGATACTGTCCCTGATGGGGGAAGGGAAAGCTGGTTTGAGGGAAACTTTTACCTGATTCCCACACGTCCAGAGTAGGATCTACATTCTCTAAGCCTGTTTCTGTAGTTTCTGTTCTCCCTCAAAATCCTCTTGGGTTACCCATCCACATAATAGTGTGGGGTTATAATTGCAATTGGAGACCCAACTTGACCAAAACGTCTCTTCCTAATAAATTGGTACTCCAGGAACAAGCAGAAATTGGTAACTAATATTCTTTCCCAGCTACATAATAAAGCAGGAGTATAATACCCTCTAGGAGGCATCCATCAATGCCCACCATACAGAAGGATAACAGGAATCAGCCAAAGGTTTTCATGACTGAATAAGTGTCTCCCATATCAATTAGAAAAAGAATTTGCTTACCAATCATATCCAAGATTACACAGGGTTTTTCAAGTGTGATCTCTATGGTATGAGTGGGAGCCTGTGTCAAACCCAGGCCCCTATAGGCCTGGTCATCCATATCTGCCAGGGCCTGGGCTTCCCTTCAGACCCTAGGGGTCGAGGGACTGTCCTGTGCCCAGTTGTCCACAGCCCAAATACTATTTCTTTCATCTAGTGAGCAGCAATGTAAGAGCAAGACTCACACATCCTTCCAGGTTAAATCAAAAACAATCATATCGGGCGGTGCCTGTGGCTCAGTGAGTAGGGCACAGGCCCCATATACCGAGGGTGGTGGGTTCAAACCTGGCCCCGACCAAATTGCAACAAAAAAATAGCCGGACATTGTGGTGGGTGCCTGTAGTCCCAGCTACTTGGATGCTGAGGCAAGAAAATCGTCTAAGCCCAGGATTTGGAGGTTGCTGTGAGCTGTGTGACGCCATGGAACTCTACAGAGGGAGATTAAGTGAGACTCTGTCTCTACAAAAAAAAATCATATCATCAGAGGGAAAGAGAGGGTTGGGGGTTTAAAAAAAACAAAGAAAAAGAAAAAAGAACAATCATCAGGTGTTTCAAATTCTTCTATGAACCCTCCTGGGTCAGTTGAGAAGATTTCCTTACATGTTCTGAGATTTCCTCATTGACAATAGAATATGTACCCTCACAGGCTGTCCTGTGGGCCCTAATAGTTCCTGTAAAGGATTTATGGAAATAATTTAAGACTCAAAAAAGAGATAAAAGAAAGTGGACCATATTCTAAAAATATCTGAAGCTCCTCTGGGGCTGAGGCTACAGCCACAGTCCGTGTCTTCACTTGAATTTCTTTGCTGAAATTTGAGATCTGTGTGGAGCCAAAGGTGCACCCAGATCTTTTTCTGTCCCCCGAATTTGACACTTGTCAATACAAGACTCACAATATTGGGAGTTATCTCTCAGGTACACAAAGGTCTGAACATAGGGAATTTCTGATCATCCCTCCCTTTTACAAAACAGATCTAATTGTAGGATAGTATGCAGGTTAAAACTCCCATTTTCAGACCAGGATTCTCTGCACAGCAGTTGGTATTGGGGCCATGCTACGTTGCAAAAAAAAAAAAAAAAAAAAAAGTTTCATTTTGTAGAGGTTGTCAAGTCCATGGATCTTCCAGTTTTTTAACAGACATCTCAGGGCAGAATTAGTGGGAACTGAGGTTTCCTGTCTCATTATCTCTATGAAAACAGAATAGACCAAGAATAGATTACCCACTAGACCAGGCATCTAGAAGGTTCGGTTCAGAGTTTGCTTAGGTCATGCCCTGAAACCTGTGTTGAGGTGGGGCTTGCTTAATTAGGCCATGCTCAAAACCTCTATTCCAAACGCCTGTGAAACCAGGTGTCCCTGATCCTGACGCCTCGGCTACCACCCATTCAGGCATCCCTCTCCTGGGTGGTACTTCACTGTGGGAACCCTCCCCTGGCTCTGGATGGAGATCGGGCGAAACTTTCCCCGTGCCATGACCATGTGGCAGATGGTGGGGGGTAGTCTACCCTCAGTTCTGTATGTCTGAAATAGCATGGGATGTCACAGGACACAGTCCTAGGAAACTAATTTCTAGTTAGAAAGAGAAAGATAGGAGAGAGAACACATGTTACTATAGGGGTCTCATTATAATCAGTAAGTTTTTCAGTTAAGATATCACCTCAATCTCTCTACTACTACTTTTGTCTGCAGACAAACCTCTCTTCACAGAGAGCAAGCAGACCATTGACTGAGGGTGAGGGAAGTCCTATATGACCTGGACTGGCATATTGCAAGATTGGGTTTCTACAGTGCTATCTCTTGAGTCCTAGTGTCATAACAAAAGTAAAGAATTCAGAGGTTTGTACCATATTTGCACTACTCACCACATCTCACTGGACTCAGGAAAGCAAGGAGACATAAAGACAATATGGCAAGGCAACTCCAGTAAGCACACACACTCTGTTACCCTCTTTTCTTTTTTTTTTTTTGTAGAGACAGAGTCTCACTTTATCACCCTCGGTAGAGTGCCGTGGCATCACACAGCTCACAGCAACTTCCAACTCCGGAGCTTAGGTGATTCTCCTGCTTCAGCCTCCCAAGTAGCTGGGACTACAGGCACCCGGCCACAACGCCCAGCTATTTTTTGCTGCAGTTTGGCGGAGGCCGGGTTTGAACCTGCCACCCTCAGTATATGGGGCCAGCGCCCTACCCACTGAGCCACAGGCGCCGCACCTGTTACCTTATTTTCAAATAAAAATGCCCCTGGGTTTCAGCACTAAATGTCAGGTCCAGCCTCTTGGAGAACTGTTTTCCTGGTATTTGGCTACGAGGAAGAATCACAAGTAAAACCAGTGTGACAGAGTGACGGCAAGCAGGAAACAATTCCACACAGGCCTGCTAAACGACAATGACAACTACAACAAAAACAGAGCCGACCTTATAGAAGGCACCTATAATCCCACCTACTTGGGAGGCTGAGGCAAAAAGAATCGCTTAAGCCCAAGAGTTTGAGGTTGCTGTGAGCTGTTACGCCAAGGCACTCTACCGAGGCTTACAGCTCGAGACTCTGTCTCAAAAATAAATAAATAAATGAATAAATAAATAAATAAATGAAGAAAGGAAGCTATACAAAATGAAAATATATTCCAGGGAGATATGGCTCAGTTGCCACAAGAACACACAGGTGGTTTCCTTTTATTGACCTGGTCCAGGGCTGGGTTCACAGGAGGTGTGGAATGTTAACAGATGATTGATATACATGATTGATAGGTGTTCTGCATTTTCCTACAGTCACTTCGCTCGTTTGGTTCCCAGTTTCTCGGTCCCTAGGAACCACCTTCCTGGACCGTATCCGCTTCTTGCAGATTTGGTCCCTGCCTAACACTTTGATAGCAGATTTTTAATGTTCTTTTTTTTTTTTTTTTTTTTTGAGACAGAGCCTCAAGCTGTCACCCTGGGTAGAGTGCCGTGGCATCACAGCTCACAGCAACCTCTAATTCCCAGGCTCAAGCGAGTCTCTTGCCTCTGCCTCCCAAGTAGCTGGGAC
>CAUYRH010170578.1:0-10642 GCA_963574655.1 Perodicticus potto | reverse complement strand
AAGGATCATTTCAGATAAATCTAGTTGGATTGACTTGTATTAGATACTAAAAGGAGGAGGTTTCTACATGAGCAGTTGGAGAAATGGCAAGTGGGGCCATTGATAGAAAGTGTGAAGACTGATAGAAATTTTTTTTTTTTTTTGAGACAGAGCCTCAAGCTGTCACCCTGGGTAGAGTGCTGTGGCATCACAGCTCACAGCAGCCTCCAATTCCTGGGCTCAAGTGAATCTCCTGCCTCCGCCTCCCAAGTAGCTGGGACTACAGGCACCCGCCACAACGCCCGGCCATTTTTTGGTTGCAGCCGTCATTGTTTGGCGGGCCCGGGCTGGATTTGAACCCGCCAGCTCAGGTGTACGTGGCTGGCACCTTAGCCCGTTGAGCCACAGGCGCCAAGCCTAGAAGCGTTTTTCTTCACAAAAGTTTTTACCCTTTAAAGGTCAGTTCATTCCTATTTGCATTAAAGTGGGTCTATTTACTACTCACAGTCTCATTGACAAATCCATTCTTTGAACTTCTAAAACACCTACAATCTTCAGCATATAATACACACTTGCTGTTTGCCTTCAATTGGGTCACAATTTCAGTTGGGTTTGTTTACTGAATAAGAGTGACAACACTTGAATTACCGAGTACACCATGTTCCTCATTCAAATTCTATTCACTGTAGATACATGTATACTAACTAAAGGTCCCATACAGAGTTCTGTACCCATTAGGAATTAAATACATATGGAATACAAAGGAACGAATACATATGTACTTACTCAGCTAAATAATGTAGAAACTATAGATAATAATTTCAAGAACAGTATTAAATGAAATTATACCAAAAATGTTGAAACATATTACAACACTATGTGACTTACACCTCCCACAAGGTTGCAATTCAACAAGCCTGCATGAAGACCAGAAAAGAATTAGAAAATTAAGTAGAAGAAGCATCTCAACTAAAGAATATTAAGTTAAATAAGCTAGCATTAGCTTTGCTCAAAAACTCAGATGCAATATGAAGTCTAGGTCTACCATTCATAGATATTTTCAAATATTTCAAAATGATACAGATCAATTGTATTTTAACGTGGCATTTATATGATGAGTACTAAAAACAATAATTCTTTCTGATATTTGTTGAAGTAAAAAATCAGCAATTATAAACTAAAATGTACTTGATTTACTTTCTATCTGGACATATACTATTCAGAGATACATACATATATATATATGTAGTGAAGAAAATATAGATGTCATGCCAATAGGTTATATTTACTATATATTGTTTTCTCCTAAGACAATCATGAAATATACAAAATGTTTCACTTTATATGAATTTTAACTGTTGAATATTACTGACATTCAATTTCATACTTTGGAAAGTTTTATGTGTTTTTTTTTTTTATACATGAACTATTTAGTATACTCTCTCAACCTATAATTTACCAAAGAAATCATCATATTTTTTATCTTCTTATCATTGTGAAGTAGCTTTTTCTTTATCTCTTGCAATGATCTAATCTCTGTAATTGAAATTAATTCAGAGATTTAAATATTTTCCATGAGAAAAATTTAAAAAGTAACAACACAATAAAATGTTTCATTTACTTCAAAATCGCCTTTTTACCAGACCTACAATGACAAAGCCCCTTCTTGTTCTATTTGGAATCTTGCTGCTCAACATACTGGCCAGGCCACTTTGCTAGAATGTTGATATATACAAACAAACATGATAAGCGAATGTCTAAAGGAACAGCTAGATGCAATCTCCCAGATGAACTTATATATATGTACATAGATCAAAATTACATTAAAAATACAAATTGTAAAATTTTGCTCCTATCTCTGTCCCATCTGCCATAACTTCCTCCTCCCCTCCCTGTTAGAGAACTTTCTTATAGATTGTTTAGAAATGAAAATATGTAGGAGTTTATAGTCTTACTTTTCCTTTCACACATAAAGTTTCCTTTATAAACATAGAAATGTATGTGTATGTGGATAATTTAATAGGTAAAGATACAGGCCTGTGTCCTGCTTTTCACTTAAAATAATTCATATCAGCACATATAGACCTTCCAAATTATTTAAGTAATTAGGCAATATTAAATTTTGTGGACATGCCATAGTTTAATCAATCCCCTACATATAGATAGAATTGTTTTTGATATATATTTTGTTGGTTAAAAAAAAAAGGTGAAATGGGGAGGTGCCTGTGGCTCAACAGAGTAGGGTGCCAGCCCCATATACTGGAGGTGGTGGGTTCAAACCACCTTGGCCAAGGGAAAAAAAAAAAAAAAGGTTAAATGAACACATACACACACACTACTCAGAGACATAAAAGTATTTTGGTCATTGTTAACAGACTTATCTACAAAGTATGTTGTCATACTTTTGGTGTTTTACCAAGTATGAGGGGTAAGAAATATTTTTGTTTTAGCATTAATTTGCTTTTCTCCAATTATGGGCAAGGCTCATTATGTTCTTTTGAGCCATTTGTATTTCTGTTACACATCATTTGTTCAAAAGTTTAATCTTTATCTCACAAATGTAAGATGCTATCTTTACATTCTAAATCTACATGTGCATGTAGGTTTGTCCATTTCAGAACCTCGTGTTTTGTAAATGAGGAAGGTTATGTGTTCATGTATCAGCACCTTACTGTTTTAATTTATATGGCTTTAGGATATGCTCTATTACTATTTCATATTTTCTAGATATCTCTGTTTATCTTAGAATGAGTTTGTTTAATTCCAGAATAAAGAGCTTCCAGGTATTATTATGGTAAATTTATAAATTAATTTTAAAAAATAGACTTCTTAATTATTTTGAATATTTCTGTCCAAAAATAAAGGATGCCTTTTCATTTATTAAGTCTCTACTCTGGCTCCTTTAGGACTACTTTAGTGTTTTCCTGTATCAGTTGGATATTAGTCTTCAAATTTTATTCCTAGGATTCTTTCAGTTGATATTGCTAGGTTTTTTATGTTTTTTATCTTTTATTTTATTTTATTTTATTTTTAGACAGAGTCTCATTCTGTCACCCTGGGTAGAGTGCTGTGATAGCATAGCTCACAGCAATCTCAAACTCTTTGCCTTGAGCAATCCTCTTGCCTCAGCCTCCTTTTAGTGGAGACAGGGTCTTGATCTTGCTCAGGCTGGTCTCAAACTCCTGAACACAAGCAATCCACCCTCCTAGGCCTTCCAAAGTGCTAGGATTACAGCCATGAGCCACCACGCCAGACTTGATGTTGCTATTTTATGTTTATTTTATTTTATTATTATTATTTTTTTTTAGAGACAGTCTCACTTTGTCGCCCTTGGTAGATTGCTGTAGCATCACAGCTCACAGCAACCTCCAGCTCCTGAGTAGCTGGGAACACAGGCGCCCATCGCAATGCCAAGTTATTTTTTTGTTGCAGTTTGACTGGGACTGGATTTGAACCTGCCACCCTCAGTATATGGGGCCAGTGCCCTACTCACTGAGCCACAGGCACCGCCTTGATGTTGCTATTTTATTTTATTTTTTTATTTTTTATTTTTTTAGTACAGACAAAGTCTCACTTTATTGCTCTCGGTAGAGTGCTGTGGCATTGCACAGCTCACAGCAACCTCCAAACTCCTGGGCTTAGGCAATTCTCTTGCCTCAGCCTCCCAAGAAGCTGGGACTACAGGTGCCCACAACAATGCCCAGCTAAATTTTATTTATGTTTTTTTTTTTTTTTTTTGCAGTTTTTGGCTGGGGCTGGGTTTGAACCTGCCACCTCAAGCATATGGAGCCAGCGCCTACTCCTTTGAGCCACAGGCACCACCCTGATGTTGCTATTTTAAATAGAGCTATCTTTCTCAGTATATCCTTACTGGCTGCTGTTCTTATGCTTGAAGGCTGGTGATTTTGCACATTGATTTTACATCAGTGTAATTGCTGAGTTCTGTTATTTCATAGAAGTTGTTCAGTTGATTATTTTTTAGTTGTCTATGTATGAGATATCATCTTCTATCAGTAGGATATTTTTTCTTCACCTTGAATATTTTGATGTTCCATTTTCTTGTATAATTACACTGTGATTGTATTATCCAGTGTCATTTATAGCATGTTTAAGGAAACATTGGTTTGTTCCTGAATGTATTAGAACTTTAGTAGGATTATTTCTAGTGCTACTCCTACTGCTCCCCACTAAATATAATATGTTTTGGAGCAAACATACACAGAGATAGACATACTGTTTTTCTGATATTATTTTCATGAAGTACATTTTTTCTATTTTTAAATTAATAATGTGATGAAGAATAATAAAATACATGTATTTAAAAAAAATAAATAAATAAATAAAAAATAAAAAAAAATTTTTATTGGAGCATAATAGTTGTATATACTTATAGGGCATATGAGATGTTTCAATACATACATACAATGTGTATTAATCAAATCAGTGTAACTGGGTATCCATCATCTCAAGAATTTATCATTTCTTTGTGTTAGGAACAGTATAATTCTACTCTCTTAGTTATTTTAAAGTATATTCTAACTTACGTTGATCATAGTCACTTAAGCATCATTCATTCTACCTGACTATCTAAATTTTTTCAAAACTAAAGACAGAGATACATCTCAATACAATAATTATTGGAGACTTCAACACTACACTTTCAGCTCTGGGAACATCACTCAGACAGAAAATCAATAAGAAAACATTGGACTTAAACTGAACTGTAGACCAGATGGATCTAATAGATATTTATAGAATGTTTCATTCAATGGCTGCAGAATACAGATTCTTCGCTGTGGCTCTTAGGGAATTCCATTTTTCATTTTCTGATAAACCATCACACCTTTTCCATATTGGTTACAACATTTAATGTTTTACCAATAGTTCACAAAGATTCCAATTTCTTCACATCTTTGTCAACACTTGTTTCTTCTTTTGGGTGGAGGGCATATTTTTCTGGTCCTTATTTTCTTTTATAGCAGCACAAGCAAAATAAGTGTGAGGTGGTATCTCATGATTTTTCTATAATGATCAGTGATATTGAGCATCTCTCCAGGTGCTTCTTGACCATTTGCATATATCTTATTTAGAGAAATGGCTGTCTATACAAGTTCTTTGGCCATTTTCAAGTCCTTTGATAATGAGAAAGTTACTGTTAATACTGTTGTTGATTTGAAGGAGATTTTTATAGTCTGAATATTAATGACTCACCAGATAAATGATTTGAAAATATTTATTTTCTTCTATTCCATAGATTATCTTTTCAGTTCATGTTTTTTTTTAATTTTATTTCAGATTTATGTAGGAGTACAAACAGATTCCATAGTTTGCATTAAAGTTTAAAGTCAAATCTGTAGGTGTGTCCCAGACTCAAGTAGTGTGCAATATACATGTTGAGTGGGAATTTACCTAACCATTCCCGCTTCTACTCCCCCTGCTTAAATTGCTTGTGAACATGTAGGTATTAATCAACTAGTTCCAATTTAGTACTGGATACATTTGATGTGTCCTTTTCCATTCTTGTGATACCTCACTTAGGGGAATGATCTTCAATTCCTTCCAGGCTATTGTAAATAATACAAAATCTCCATCTTTTTATGGCCAATTAATATTCCATGGTTTACATATACCACAATTTATTAATCTGTTCCTGTGTTGAAGAATTCCTTGGGTTGTTTCTACATCTTTGTGATTGTGAACTGTGCTATTATAAACATTATAGTGCAAGTGTCTTTGTGGTAGAATGCCTTTTTTCCTTTGAATAACAGGACTGTAGGATCAAATGGTAGGTCTTCCTCTAACTCTTTGAGGAATCTCCATACCCCCTTCCATAGAGTCTCACCAGTCTGCAATCCTACCAATGGTGTATAAGTGTTCCTTTCTTTTCACATTCACACCAGCATCTGCTGTCATGGATTTCTCAGCATGGTTTTGATTGGCATTTCCCTGATGATTAGAGATAATGAGCATTTTTAAGGCATTTTTTGGCCATTATTCTATTTTCACAAGAAAAGTTCCTGTTCATAGCACATTGATCTTGACATTCTGAGCCTGCGGAACTGTGAGAAATGAGTATTTGTTGTTTAAACCACTTGCTTTGTTATAGCAGACAGAGTTGATTGAAACTCTGTTTTTAGTAGTGCAAAGTAAATATTAATACCATTCACTTTTATTACACTTACTGATATAACAAATATATTTGCTTTTTTATTTCCATCATACTATTTTATATTATTTTTTTCAGTTTTATTCTGTTTATAAGTGTCTAAGCATATATGTCTGGGTGTGCAAGCATCAAAATATAAAATCCTTCATCACTAGGTCTCTCTTTTATAAACTTTATACTTAGTAAGGTTTACAGTTTGTTCTGGTGACAAATTATATGCTTATACATTATATTTTATACTTCTTTCTTTTTTTGAGACAGAGCCTCAAGCTGTCACCCTGGATAGAGCGCTGTGGCATCACAGCTAACAGCAACCTCCAGTTCCTGGGCTACAGGAATAAGTATACTACAGGTTATGCTTATTTCTTCATTTCTCTGTTTAGAATGGTTTTCCTCTATAATTTTGAGAACATCATTAGTTTACATTCCCTTTTTTCTCCTTTCAAGCTTTTAATTTTGCCACCAGTTCAGGTCAACAATACTTTAACTGCAAGGTTTACCTTTTCATTCTTCATCGTGTATGCTTAACGACTTGATTTGCCACATTCAGATAACATTGTGGAATGGCCCTTATCCTTGTACCAGTGAGAAGGCTTGTTATGCTAATCGTTGACTCCACCACTGTGAGATCATAAAGCATTTTTCTCCCAGATTGTAAGAGTTAATTATCATTCTGCATCGTATTATTCCACAGTTTAGTGTAATTAGCATAAAGGAAATGATAATAAAATAGATGTGCTGTTTGCCACTTAATCCTTGTGACCCTCAGTTTCCTCACTAGTCCAAAGGAGAGCATAGCTCCTCTAAAGTGCTGACATGAGCCTTAAATGAGGCCTTTTAAGAAGCGAATAAAACAGTGCAGCATCTAGCAGACTGTAGACAATAAACAAATGTCGATTCCTCCTTCACCCTAAACTACTGCTATAAACCCTAGGTAGCACAGATTCACCATGGTGATTTATTACTTAATACTATACATTTCAATGTGTGTGCATAATGGATTGAAAATATACCTATTCAAACTTATGATGCAGTATATCAAATCCAAATATTTCTTTGTCAATAATATTCTTGTTTGTCATAAAATCTGTGTATGTTGCTATACTTTAGTCATAATTGAATTTTTAAACAACCGAGGGACATGAGAAAACATTAGTGGGAGATTTCAAAGCCAAGTGCACCCAGGTGAGCATTAAGTTAACAAAGATGCTATTCAGCTGCTGCTTCTGCACTAGGGATTGCTTTCCTATGCAATGTATCTTCTGTTACAGTCAATCCATTCTGAGGTGTTGAAGTCAAATATAGCTCTAATTTTTCTTGATTTAGTTTGTGATTCTTAGATTTTATTCTAATTAAAATTCTGGTTTTGTCTCAAAGTCAAACAAGAGGATTTTTTTCAATATCAAGTTAAAAGGCCATTGATTGTAAGTTAATTGAGAGACCATTATAGGTTATTATAAAGATTTCATGCGTAATTTACATTATTTTCTTTTTTAAATAAAAAGTTTATACACCATTGCCTGTTTCCATGTTGCTCGTCCATATCACTTGCTGGAGCAATTGTAATGTGCCTGTAAGACACAGTAAGATACAGTGCGCCCATCCAGAGCAGAAAGTGCAAGGGACGTCTGTTGTTTCCACAATACCTTGCTCTTTTCTCTCTGCCACGTCAGGTGCGAGATTCTTCCTGCAGCTTGAGGTTGGAGTGGAAGGGCAGTGGCGTGGCAGTGAATGTACCCCCGGCATGTATATAGGGTGAACAAGAAAGAAATGTTTGTTGTAAGCCACTGAGCTTAGGAAAAAACCCAAAAGATCTAGAACAGCCACGTGGAATGCGGAGTATCAGCTGTCTGTGTGGTGCTGAAACGCCTTTCTGTACAAAAACTGAGTGTTTGCCCTCGTAGCAAAATCAAAACGTGTATCTGTCATTCCTCACGTAGGATACACTTTGAGAAACTTGGCTATTTTCAACTTCTGATTTTTTCTGGGGTTACAAGACTAACTCAAGTGTGGAAATTTTTGATTTTCATTTTCATTGCTTGTTCTCAAGTGGATTTTTCTAAACAAGTAATCTTTACAGATCTGTGTAGATCTGGATTTGACTCTCTTGTAGTTTTCTGCTTTAGAGAGCAATCTTTTCCAAGAAGCACCAACTAATAGCCAGCTAGGAGTAGGTTGTGCTCTGTATATAGTTAAAGTTGATAGTGTTTCCCCCATATAAAACTGTTGTTTACCTTATTTTAGACTTTGGACAAGTAAGTCATAGCTTTTTGTCAGTTATACCATGAGATATTCCACCTCCTTGTTCATATCAAAGGGTAATGGTATAAATTGAGTCCAACTGCCTCAACAAATTCATATTGAAGTCCTAACTGCTGATACTTTAGAATGGAAATCTGCATGAAAACAGTTGTTGCTGATATAATTATTTAAGTCAAGATGGAGTCATACTCAAATAGGAAGCCCCTTAGTCCAATATGGTTGGTGACTTTATAAAATGGGAAATTTAGGCACAGAAAGGTACTTGGACAAAATGCCATGTGATTGGAGTTATGATGCCGGGAGCTGTGGAATGACCAGAAGCCCCTAGAGTGGTCTGGGACAGAATATTCCCCAGACCATGCCGAGGAAACACATCCCTGCTGACACCCTGATCTCAGATTTGCAGGCTTCACAGCTGTGAGATAATAAATTTCTGTTGTTTGAGCCTGTAAGTTTATGACATTTTATTACAGTATCCCCAGGAAACTACCACCCAGGGCCACTAACACAACTCAAGTGAGCAATTTACCATCAGCACATAAGAGATTTTTAATAAGGTTTCAAATCACTACAAGGATTTCATTTTTCCTACAGAATAGCAAACTTAGAAGAGTGTGATACTCAACTCATCTAGTAGATGCACTATTCTGAAATTCTGTAATTTTTTTCTGAGTAAATATTAATCATATTCAATATATTCAACAGCCACTTGTATAAAAAATATCTTGCATGCATTGCTTTTTCTTACATAATGTAATTTATCTTAAATACTTTTCCATAAAAGCATTTTATTTCTAACTATGAAAGCACATGTCCTAGCCAGTGGAATTTGCCATACTGTTTCACAATTTGTATCCTTTTCCCTAGAGTCTGAGTTATAATTTTACCCTTTTGCAAAGCCTCATTGAGAATCTCTCACTTTCTATGACAAAATGAAGTTTTAAATTTTCATCAATTGTGAATAGAAAAAAATACATAACCTTAGTTTTTGAATAAAAATATACATTCTCGAGATGTTTACAAAAGTAAAAAAAGGAAAGCATGGCATCTCTAACATTTTAATTGAAAGTCCTATATTCTGACAGTTTACAAGAATGTGCAAGTTATGGGAAAAATACATATTCCCAAGTCAGTATATGGCACCAAATGTAGCATTCACATTTGGGTTTATGGGCATGCCAAAAAGGTTAGCAGCACATTTTATGGTTTCTCGGCAGGTGGAGGCAAAGAAAGAGTTCTTTTTCTCTAAAACAATGTTTGGGTTTTTTTAAAGTTCTTTCCATCAGGGACGATAACTGTATATTTAAGTCAAATGTCAACAGTTTGGCAAGATAATGACTGATGAGGCTAAGAGATTGCTGAAAAAACCTCAGGTGAGTGCCCTGGTAGGCCAGGTAAAATGAAGTATTCAGTCAGCGTCTTCGGTCGTGACAACGCCAAGCCTGGATTGCTCTTTTTAAAGAAAAAAATTTTTTTTTCTTTTTGCAGTTTTTGGCCAGGGCCGGGTTTGAACTCACCACCTCTGGTATATGGGCCAGTGCCCTATTCCTTGAGCCACAGGTGCCACCCCTGCCTGGATTGGTTTTTAAAGCTGAAGAGCTTTTCTGGTTTCTTCAAACACCAGATACAAGTATGTACACTTTCTAAAAAATTACTGCTTTACACAATTGTCTTAGAAACAAAGAACTCTGATTCTGTCTCACAGATGTCACAGAGGCAAGAATATGACTCAAAACCCCAAAGTCCACATTCCTCTTACCTATTAGAAAGTCCTGTAGTCAATTTAAATTTCAAATACAGTCTTGATTATAGGAGAAATACAAAAATCAATTCTTACCTGCATTCAAAATTAAGAATTTCATCCTCTGCGCCTTGCTAAAGCCGATAGTTAGGGGCTGTCTGATTTCAGAAAAAGAGCTCATGACTTCTTTGCTGTTTGTTCACCCCAAATTTCTCCCACCCAACCCCAGCTTGCTACATAGTTTCCAAGCCCTTTTGAGTCTGGTCAAGTTTGGGAGTGGGAGAAAAAGCATCCAGTGTACTCAGTACTATTATGAAATCAATTTAAAATCACTCATACTTTCATATGAAAGATAAAACACAACTATAGCCCAAGATGAGGGAAAGTAAAGGAGGGGAATGGGAGGGGAGAGGGGAGGTCGGATGGAGGGAGGGTAAATGGTGGGACCACACCTATGGTGCACATTGCAAGAGTTCATATTAAATCTACTAAGT
>CAUYRH010170577.1:0-15538 GCA_963574655.1 Perodicticus potto | reverse complement strand
AGCAAAATAGACTAGCCTAGTGAATCCTACAATTTTGAACATCTTTTTCTCTAGTCTAGTAGGAACTCACCCTTTCTGTTTTTCTTTTCTTCTTCCTTCCTTCCTTCCTTCCTTCCTTCCTTCCTTCCTTCCTTCCTTCCTTCCTTCCTTCCTTTCTTTCTTTCTTTCTTTCTTTCTTTCTTTCTTTCTTTCTTTCTTTCTTTCTTTCTTTTTTGAGATAGAGCCTCAAGCTGCCGCCCTTGGTAAGAGTGCTATGCATCACAGCTCACAGCAACCTCCAACTCCTAGGCTTAACCCATTCTCTTGTCTCAGCCTCCCAAGTAGTTGGGACTACAGGAGCCCGCCACAATGCCCGGCTATTTTTTGGTTGTAGTTGTCATTGCTGTTTGGTAGGCCCAGGCTGGATTCGAACCCACCAGCTCTGGTGTATGCGGCTGGCGCCTTAGCCGCTTGAGCTACAGGCGCCGAGTCGATTTCACCCTTTCCTTGTCAGCTGACGCTTAACTGATGTTTGAAATTACTTAATTTTTTCCTCACACATAAAATACTACTTCTTTGTTTTTCAGATAAATCATTTCACACTGACATTTCCTCATGGAGGCTAGGCCAGAATTGCCCAAATTGCACAAAACTCTTATTCTGTGGCTCCTGAGCTAAAGCCTAGAGGTGTGAGTGAAACATGTTCCCAAAAGCTCAGAGAGGGAAATCCGGCAGATCCCTCTTCTCCAGAAGGCACTTGTGTTCTCTATTGCATCTGTAGCAGGTAAGGAGAAATGTTTCCTGGGCTTTCAGCTGGCTGTGAGAAGGTCTTTAGGGACAGACCCCAGGCAGTGGTGGAGCAGGAAGTCGGAGCAGCTGGAGGAACTGTGGTTAGGGGATCTCCCCAGGGGCCACGGCTTTCCCTCCGTCTAGTTCCTTCCGTGACAGCGTATTCATTTCTTCACTCCCCGGCCAGGCTCTGTGTTTCCCGGCTCTCAGGCTTCAGGAGTGCTGACGGCAGTGGCCTGGGCTCCAGAGTTATCCTGAGAAAAGCATCTCAGGTCCACTTTCAGGGGTGTTTCAAAGACCCTTCGGCATCCCACAGTAAATCCCAGAAAATCTGATAGTGCCAAGCCATGGCCAAAGTTGGAGGAAAAGGGAGAAAATAAAAGGCAGCCTCTGGACGATAGGGAAATTCTATTTGTTCTTTTTTTTTTTTTTCCTTCAAAGGCAAAGGATAAGCTTTCCATTGTCACTTCAAGCCAGAAAATGGTGTTTATAAGGGTCAGATGGATGTTCTCTTTGCTGCTGCCTCAATGTTTGTCCTTTTCAGAACCTGGCTAACTTGTTTTATGCTCTGAACTTTCCAAGACTGGCCAGATATTCTGAGGGCTTGGGGGGGACTGTCTCCCTGGCCGATTTTGGTAGGAGAAGTGGGACTGCCTTCCATACTTTCCTGGCCTTCTAACCCTTTGGACATGGTGATGATGACCGGGGCAAGGGCTCAAAGGGCATGTCAATGCTCAGTGCCTTTGTCCCCATAGCTCATTCAGGAGCCGCAGAGCAGAGAAAAAACAAATGCTTAGTGCATAGAACACTCGGGAAAGTCTCTTTGTGGGTAAGCCAGAAGTTAATGGATTTCTGCTTCACAGAGGGGACCACCAAGTATGTGAAGGGCATAAAGGGTCATGTAGGTGGACATTTACAGAGCATCTGCTGTACACTTGGATCCCTGTGAGGTGTGACATGAGGACTTCTGAGATCAATGAAATAGGACGTTTGACCTCAGATGCGCAAATAAACTAATTTCAACACAGTACCTACTTGTGGTATGAGGAAAAACATATTTGGTCTCTGTCCCTAAGTCCTGGCTCAGAGCTCCTAAAGTTCTTGGAATTTCAAGAGTGATGGGAGTGTCTTTTGTTATTTGTAATGATCCTGAGTTTATGCTAATGAGGTGGCACAGTTTGGGGCATTAAAGAGTTTCAAGGGAGGGGCTGGAATTTTCAACACCACCCCCCATCTCTGAGGAGAAAAGAGTGGGCGGAGGCTGAACTCATTCACCAGTGGCCAATGACTTGATCAATCATGCCTGCGTAATAAAGCTTCAATAGAAACTTTTGAACAAGGTGGTCTGGGGAGCTTCCAAGTTGATGAACAGGTGGAGGTGCTGGGAGGATGGTGCCCCACCTCTTGCCCCCGGGCATGGAAGCTCTGCCCTTTCCCACATGCCTTGCTCTTCATCCAGCCATTCATGTGTATCCTTTAATAATAAACTGTAATTGTAAGCACAGTATATAGTTGTATAGTGTTTTCCTATGTTCTGGGTCATTCTAGTGAATTATCAAACCATAGTGGGGGTCGTGAGAACTCCTGATTTTGTAGGCAGCCAGACAGTTGTGTGGGTAGCCTATGGACCCCATTTTGCCCCATCTGAAGTAGGGCCAGTCTTGTGGGATTGAGACCTAACTTGTGGGGTCTGTGCTAACTCCAGGGACTATAAAAAATGGATTGATTTACAGGGTACCCAGCTAGTGTCAGAAAATTGGGAATTGTTGGAAACGCAAAATGGTGCTATAAAGAGGGACTTTGATGTGGGCAGTGTTGTTACACCTCATCAGTACTGTTAGGCTAAACCAGATGAAACTGCCCTAAAAAGGGCTGGGCACGGTGGCTCACACCTGTAATCCCAGCACTTTGGGAGGCCAAGGTGGGATGATTGTTTGAGTCCAGAAGTTCAAGAGAAGCAGCCTGGGCAATATCAGAAGACTCCTCTACCAAAAAATCAGTCAATCATTCATTCATACATACATACATAATAAAGGGGAAAAAAAAAAAAGAGAAAGAAATTAGCCAGGCATGGTGGCACGTAACTATAGTCCCAGCTACTCAGGAGGCCGAGTCAGGGAGGGTCTTACCTGAGCCCAGGAGTGAGTTTGAGGTTACAGTGAGCTACAACTGCATTCAAAGGTGGGAGACAGAATTAGACACTGTCCTAAAAAATATTGTAAAAAATATTGGCAGGGTGTGGTGGCTCACACCTGTAATCTTGGCACTCTGGGAGGCCAAGGCAGGTGGATTGCTTGAATTCACGGGTTCAAGACCAGCCTGAGCAAAAACAAGACCCTGTCTGTACTAAAAATAGAAAAACGGAGGTAAGAGGATCACTTGAGCCCAAGAGTTGGAGGTTGCTGTGAGCTATGACTCCATGGCACTCTACCCAGGGCAACAGTTTGAGACTCCATTTCAAAAAGAAGAAAAAAATTGCCTTTTTTTTATAGGTCAAAACAGATGAGTAACAGTAATTTCATATGATTCAAGCTAATGCCATCTACTAAATCCCCCCAAGGAATAGTAGGCGAAGTTGGTACTGGGTGCTTTATATGTATTCTGTCATATTCCTCATGATGTTTCTGATGAAGGGACTATTATTATTGTGAGGAGACCAAGACGTACGTAGGTTAAGAGAAAAGTCCCGGATATATGGTGAGGGAGGGCAGAGGTGGGTTGGCACTCGGGCTGGGTGCACTGCTCCCCTGGGCTGCTGTAGCAAAGTGTCACAAACTGTGATTGAAAGTAACAGGACTCTGGCTTGGTGCTCATAGCACAGTGGTTACAGCGCCAGCCGCATACACCTAAGCTGCTGGGTTTGAGCCCAGCCCAGGCCTGCTAAACAACAATGACAACTGCAACAGCAAACAGCTGTTGTGGTGGGTGCCTATAGTCGAAGCTACTTGGGAGGCGGAGGCAAGAGAAGAGCTTAAGTCCAAGAGTTGGAGGTTGCTGTGAGCTGTGACACCACGGCACTCTACCAAGGGTGACAAAGTGAGTCCTGACTCAAAAAAAAAGAAAGTAACAGGACTCTATGCTGTCATATTTCTAGAGGCTAGACGTCTGAAACCAAGGTGGGGGCAGGGCTGGCTCTTCTTTGGAGGCTTTGAAGAAGCCTGTGCCTCTCCCTAAGATCCATTTCCTCAGCATTCCTGGCCCTGTAGCTCCATCGCTCCAATCTTTGCCTCTGTCATCACGTGGCACCTTCTCGTGGCATGTTTCCATGTCTCTTCTTATGAGAACAGTGACCGGAGTTAGGGCCGCACTAATCCAATATGATCTCATCTTGGTTACAGTTGGAAAGACCCTATTTCTGAATA
The DNA here is from genome assembly GCA_963574655.1 of Perodicticus potto. Lineage (NCBI taxonomy): Eukaryota > Metazoa > Chordata > Mammalia > Primates > Lorisidae > Perodicticus > Perodicticus potto. Next base: position 11,408 of record CAUYRH010170577.1, on the reverse strand, counting down.
AGAACTCGTTACAGGTCCTCGGGTTAGGACTTTAAGATATCTTCTGGGAAGACATGAACCAATCCACAACACTGTGGAACTCTGCAGTCGCAGAATACTGTGCTGTGGACACTTGTAGTGTGCCCGTGTCCAGGCAGGACCCTACCTGCACATAGGCTGCCTGGCGTGCTCAGGCCCTAGACTGAGAGAAGATACCCCAGAAGGGTGAGGTCTAGGAAAACAGGTGTTCTCAAGGAGACCACAAGGATACACCTGCAGGGTCCTCTCCACGGTGACTCAGCTCTTGGGAATTTGTAAACTTAACTTCCTGGAACTTGGAAATTTCTACTTCTGTGAAATCCTGTAATCCTGTAGGGGCTGGAATAGCATCTCCCACTTGATTCAAACTGGCCAACAAGAAGTGTACCTACAGGTGGGAACTTTTTGACTGTCGATAAAAAGTGAAAGACCAAGCCTGTCAGGGAGCGTGGCCATCTGGAATTCTTCTATGCCATAAGCTCCCTTCCTCTTATAAGCATGGTATTTGGGTGCTCTTTCTCTCCTCTGGGCCTTTTTTTTTTTTTAGAAAGAGCCTCAAGCTGTAGCCCTTGGGAGAGTGCTGTGGCATCACAGCTCACAGCAACCTCCAACTCCTGGGCTCAAGTGATTCTCCTGCCTTAGCCTCCTGAGTAGCTGAGACTACAGGTGCCTGCCACAACGTCTGGCTATTTTTTGGTTGTAGTTGTCATTGTTGTTTGTCAGGCCTGGGCTGGATTCGAGCCTGCCTGCTCTGGTGTATGTGGCTGGTGCCTCAGCCTCTTGAGCCACAGGCATTGAGCCGACCAGTGGTTTTCAACCAGTGTGCCATGAAAAATTTTTAAAGATTTTTAAAGCATTAATTAAATTATTTCCAAAAGAAGTTCAAAGAACAGGAAGTATATATATTTTTTTACTCTTTTTTTTTGATAAACATAATTTAAGTGTGCCATGGAAACTTACCTATAGGTTCAAGTTTGCTGTGAGATTATAAAAAGGTTGAGAAACAGTGTCCTAGATGCCCTTGGCTGACCAGGGAGACAGTCACATGCAGATGGAGGGCTGGGATGGAGGAGCCAGGCTCAGGTTCTTCGCTGGGGCCACCCAGGAGGGGTGGGCAAGGCGAGGGGGCGTTTTCACGGCTGTTATGCATGTCTCTCTCTGCAGTATGGTTTCAGCCACCTTGCCAGGAAAACTTCAAACCTGGGCTGAAGATGCTTTGTTTTTCTTGCTAATCCATTCTCTTGTTCTTTGCTAGCGGTAAGAAAGCGTTCAGGGTCAGGCACGGTGGCTCACTCCTAGCACTCTGGGAGGCAGAGGCAGGTGGATTGGTTGAGCTCAGGGGTTTGTAGCTGTGAGCTAGGATGCTACTCTACCCAGGACACAGAGTTAGACTCTGTCTGAAAAAAAAAAAAAAGAAAAGTAAAGAAAAGTTTTCAACAGTCCCATTCTCCACAGCAGTGGAGGCAGTTAAATGAGAAATACTCGGGAAGCATGATTCTCTGCACTAAGTGGGTGCACATTCTCAGAGCTTTCTCCAAAGAGAGATGCTTTGTGAAACATGTGCTTTGAAACAGCTATTGTAACAGAATGTAGGAACTAAGCCTCAGAAAGAGTCATAATAAATAGTGGCTAGACTGCGGTCACGGTCATGCACTGCTCCACCTTGATCCTGAGCAGGAGAGCCCGAGGTGCTGGATGTCCATCTTGACCGGGAGCCGCCTGGAGCAGTTCTTGGCCTGCAGTGAATTTAGTGCTTCTGGGACCAGATGAAAGTCCTAGTATTTGAGCAGACTGATAGAAAATGGCCCTGTCTCATCTTTTTGGCAGGTAAAAATGGTTCATTTGAACTAACATGTATCCATTTGGTGATACTTGAAGTGCGTTTTGTTTTCCCTCAGGGTTCTTATGAAACATCGCCTGTGCATTTAAGCAAGTCATGCTTCTGAGGCCAAACAAACAAAATTGCCAAAGAACAACAGTTTCCAGGTTTCACTTAGGAAGAAATGTTCCTTTGGTCGTTTTAACAATGGATTCAGTTACTAGAAACCCGAGTGCGTGGTTGGAGACTCCATGTGCTATCTGTTAGCACTGCCCTTCACCTTTCAGGCCTCTGCCCCACGGCTGGCCGCACAGACTCTTTTTCTTGGGCCAGACGGAGGGTTCTCAAGTGTGACTCAGCCTAGGGATTAGGTCCAGGCAGAGGAGATAATTGTTTCTAGTCTGGTTTCTGCTTGGGAGGAGGAAGTTCCCTTCCCAACTTCACTCCATCACTTTTTATGACTCCTGCCGCTGCTCTCGGGCTCCGCAGGCTGAGGCCCTGGATTTCCTCATTCTGGGCTTTTCCTTCCCTCCCAGTGTGGTTCCCTTCCCAGCTTCTGCGCAGGTGACTCCGGAATCTTAGCACCGACCTCTTTCCTGAGGACCAGAGCTAGATGTTCCCCTGTCTGCCAGTTACTGTTGCCTGGTACCTCCAGCACAGCATTTCTAAATTGTGATTTCTAAATCAGATTCACTGTGAATATGGCTCTTTTCATTGAAAACTGATTGGCTCATAGCCGGGTGTTGTGGCGGGCGCCTGTAGTCCCAGCTACTCGGGAGGCTGAGGCAAGAGAATCGCCTAAGCCCAGGAGTTGGAGGTTGCTGTGAGCTGTGTGACGCCATGGTACTCCACCAAGGACGCCACGGTACTCCACCAAGACTCTGTCTCTACAAAAAAAAAAAAAAAACCCAAAACGAAAAATCAAAAAAACACTGATTGGCTCACCAGGTAAGAAAAGTTTTCAGGGTCAGGCACGGTGGCTCACTCCTGTAATCCTAGCATTCTGGGAGGCAGAGGCAGGTGGATCGCTTGAGTTCAGGAGTTTGAGAGTAGCCTGATCAAGATTGAGACCCCGTCTTGGCTCGGCGCCTGTGGGTCAAGCGGCTAAGGCACCAGCCACATACACCTGAACTGGTGGGTTCGAATCCAGCCCGGGCCCGCCAAACAACGATGGCTGCAACCAAAAAATAGTCGGGCATTGTGGCGGGTGCCTGTGGTCCCAGCTACTTGGGAGGCTGAGGCAAGAGAATTGCTTAAGCCCGGGAGTTGGAGGTTGCTGTGAATGGTGATGCCATAGCACTCTACCTAGGGCAACAGCTTGAGGCTTTGTCTAAAAAAAAAAAATTGAGACCCCGTCTCTACTAAAAATCTAAAGACTAGCTAGAGACTAGCCATTGTGACAGGTGTCTGTAGTCTCAGCTCCTGGAGAGGTTAAGGCAAGAGGATTGCTTCAGCCCTAGAGTTTAAGGTTGCTGAGCTATGATGTCAAGGGACTCTACCCAAGGTGACAGAGTGAGACTCTGTCACCAAAAGGAAAACAAAAACCAAAAAAAAAAAAAAAAGAAAAAGAAAAAGACCAAACCACTTGGCTCATCTGGCTGTTCTCTGGGGAAGAGCTGTCTTTGATCACCTGCCCATTCCCCCATCTTACTGTTCCCACTCTCTTGCAGGCTCTTTTTTTAACACCTCCCTGTGGACAAGGGCACTAGCTTCCATTGTGACTAGTCTCTCTGCTTCCTGTGTCTTGACTTTCTTTACAGCATCTGCATCGATGCTATTAACTCAAACTTTCAAGGGCTTCTCTCCTCCATACTGAAGAACCCATTCCTCAACCTGGAATGAAGGCCATTCTCAAGATGGGCCCTCCTTAGAGAATGCATGCCATTCTCTTCCCATGTTCTATGTTTCGGCCAGGTGAGAATAATCTGCCTTCTTTGACTTTTGGCCCTTTCTTGGCAATATGTTCCCTGGAATGCCCACACTCCCATTCCTAACTTCACCAACCTTCCAGGCTTACTTCAGCTGCCACCTCTCCCTCACCCCTTGAGGAGACCTCAGCACTCGCTGAGACTTCCTCTCTGGCATGTACACACAAAGGCACATGGATTTGTACTTGGGAGTTACCTGCAGGTTACACGATCGAGTGCCTTTGGCTCAGCAGATGCCTCCTGAGCCGACTGTGTGCAAATGCTGACCGTGTGTGCCCTGGCCAGGCGTCCAGCCACTGCTGAGCCATTAGCCTTGCTTTCCCCACTCCTTGTTTTAATCAGACACAGGCAATATATTTGGCATGGAAAGAACCCTGACCCCCACTTATTTTATACTTTATTGGAGGCAAAAGCAGATTTCCGAGATTCAGGTCAATGTTAATTTTGAATTATTTCTGCCAGTTGGAAAAGAAAACTTTGAGAAAGACATTTAACTTGATTTTTTCTTTTTAACTTGGGAAAAACTTGAAAGCTATACCCTTTCAAGGAAATAGGATACTTAGAACACACACACACTGCACACACACACACACACACACACACACGCCTGGCTTTATGTAGTTCAACCCTGTCAAGCTAACCTAATCTTTTGTGACAGAGCAGCAGACCTGGTAGGGCAAGGGGAAAACAATAGTTGGAATTTATCTTTGCTGCCTTCCAAACGTTTTGATCCTTGGGTCCCACTCAGCATGATTATCATTAAGCTGGTTGAAGGTTGGAGAGAGGGACAGGCCAGTACCAGCTGGGGGACAGCCTGAGCCCAGCAGCACTGAACATTCGCATGTATGGCCAGATGGCAGAATAGAGAACATGTTCAAGTCAGCATGAATGTTAGGTGGGGAGGGAGTACAGGTAGATAGACAACCAGTCTTTAGAAAAGTAACCTGGGCAATTATGTAAGCGATTAACACAAGTATACAGACTTGAAGAGACTTCATGTTTAGAAAAAAACAACCACACACACATAATCAGCAATGTAGCCTTAACTAAGAAATGGTCCTGGGACCATGACGTGTTGGAATCCCGTATTTCTAAACTTGTATTAACTGCATCCCTTTTCAAATTCCACAGGTGAAGATGGGAAAGAGCAGTGGTTCCCAACACTTTTGGTATCAGGAACCGGCTTTGTGGAAGACAGTTTTTCCAGAGTCGTGGGCGGGGATGGGGTGTGGGCGTGGTGGCTCAGGTGGCAATGACAGTGATGTAGCAATGGGGAGTGGCTTTGGCTGTCAATGCAGATAAAGCCGCTTCACTCCATAGCCCTCTGCTCCCATTCTGCTGTGCAGCCTGGATCCTCAGTTTCAGGGAAGACTATCTTTCCATGGACAAGGGAAGGGATGGTATGGGGAGGTGGAGCTCTGCTGTCCAGCTCCTAACAGGCTTCAGGCCAGGGATCAGAGACTACAGGGAAGGAGAATGTGGACAACGTTCAAGGGAGAGCCACACGAGTAATTAAACTGGGCTGGGACGTGGCAATGAAAGACTTCTACAAAAACGTTTAATGAATTAGGTTTATTGAATTTGGGGGGTGGACAATCTTGTAAGGGCAATAACAAACAAAAACAGAATTAGGTGTAAGTACAACACACAAGAATAAAATTAAAGGTATAGAAGACTCTCCGTAGGTTTAAGGTTGATGAGTGGGTTGTTAAATTAGAGCAGATTTCTCTAGGATGGCTTAGTGTGCTGCAGGCTAGCTGGGAAGCAAACCTGGCTAACCTCTGAAAATATCTGTCCCCAACCCGCACTGTTATGAGATCATGTCAAAGAACTTATTTAGATCCATATTGAAAATTAAGAGGCAGCCCAGTGCCTCCATTGTCGTAGTGGCCTTGAGTTTTGATTATCTTTCATAAAGGGAAATTCAAACATACAATGAAGCTCCTCCTTAATCAGACTTGTGTTGTGTTGGGAACACTAGCAGCCAGCCAGGACCTTTCCCGTAAGTGGATACAGAGATTTCATCTGCAGCACAGTCAAATGAACGTGCACATACTAGGATTCCTTCTGTTTTCCAACTTTTAGTGTAATCAAGCCCTTAATAAAGCATCTGACCTGAGTAGATGGTAAGGTTGGCTATCTGAGTGAATGGCACCCTGGATTCTCGATGTCTGTTCCCAAACACTATTTCATTCAAACGATTTTTTTTAAGGTGGGGTATGACATAGAAAAAGAACACAACAATTTCCCTTACGACACAGCTGATAACTAATAATCACACAGTCAGTTGCATGTAAGTTAATTTTCAAAATTTAATCAGTCCTTTATAAAACTTCCCAATTAGTAAAAGTTGGCTTATTTTAACAGCCTTAAACATTGGTCACTATTTAAACAAGACAGTCTAAAAAAAAAAAAAAACAAAAAAACAAAAGCAATCACATAATAGTTTATAGTAATTTACAGGTGGATGGTATACATTTAGATACAGAGGTAGAAGTTCACTTTTACAATGTTTCACTAATACACATATACCAAATTCAAGGCACAAAATAGTTTGCTTTACAAAAAAATACTGTAAAAATGTCATTTGCTGTTCTACAATGTGAATAAACCTTTCAAAAGAATCTTTACACCCTTCCATACATACTCCATAGAATAAGATTTTCCCCCTCACTAATCATAGTTGGCACAAAAATGGGGACTTTTTAATGTAGAAGTACCCATTTTTAGAGGCTGTTTCTTTGCAGAGTTGCTATGCATCTAGATTAGAGTCCCTCCAGGGAAATGGAACATAGCAACCTCCTGAGGAAAGGGCACTTTCTGTATGCAGCAAAATTCATAGGTAGAAAATGTATGGTCTTTTTGGATAACTAGGTCTCCATACACTTAATGAAGTATTTTAGAGATAAAAAAATTCATCTAGTACTTTAGTCATTCTAACTTTAATAAAGAGACCTGATCACCTTTACTTAATACTCAGACATCAGTTACTTCCAATTGACAAGAGTTTTCAAAATTCCTTTTTAAAAGAGCTGAACATACAACACCATGAAAAAAACCACATAGGCTTCACAAAACTAAACCTTAGAAAACATTAGAAAATATAGCACTATAGTCCTTGAAGATGCAAGGATGTCAATTGGCTAGTGTAATGACAAGAATGAATAAACTCTATGGGAATTCTGACAAAAATCACATACATGAAATTCATCATAGTTATCATTTCTAGACTCTCTGCTCATTAAAAAAATAATGGTAGCCTGAAGATGTCACGTAGTGTTTATCTAAAGATCTGACGGGTCTTAGGCTTCTGTCTAAAAGGACTCTGGTTGGCAACAACCCAAGCTCACTTTTACTGATCAATTATCCAAGTACTTTAAGTCAGTTAATTTACACTTTATTTTTTTAAAAAGTTGATTGGAAAAAGAAAAGTCAACAAGGGGTTAGAATCCATAGAATGTCAGTAATGCTGATGTGCATTGGACTGAAACATCTTGATCATCTTCTGATAGAAACGATATTCCATAGAAAAAGATTCTTAGATTCCATTCTTTGCTTCATTATTGTTTGTGGCCTGTTTTCTTTGAGCAATAAAGGGATACATACACTTGTCTGCTCCGAGGAATCGGTACATGCACACGACTGCTTCAAAAGGAAGGATGCTGGAAAAGAGAGTCAAGTTGTTAGCAAACTCGGGACTCGCGTCGTCGAGACATCAACCAGTAAGGGGACCCTCCAAGTTACCTCTTCATGAAGGTCACAATGTACATGAGGCGGGGGGTGCAGATCATGGGCTGGTCGGTGAGAATGGCCTTCATGGCCTGCTTCACACAGTAATCAGGCTTCAGGGGCGGCAGGAAAGGCTCGATTTCTTTCCTTAAAGTTATGCATTCAAAAATGAAATTAAGAATTCACACAACAGGGAACTTTGGAAATACATATCAAAACATCAACAGTGATGTTATTCTGTTTTCTTCATTGTGCTTTTCTGTATTTTCCAAATTTTCCTACTATGAATGCATTTTTTTGGCATAGTCTGGAAGATAAGTTAGGAAAAACAAAAAGCAAAATCTGTCTGCTTTTCTGTAACATGAGAAGGTTTTTAAGATGCCTTAAAATGTATCTCAAATTATTTTTCTATTTTTTTTTCTCTCAATAGAAAAAGGATAGGGTCTTTGGCATAGGTAACCTAAACAGATACCAAGCTTTTAGTATTAGATGTAGTTAAAATGAGCATGTGTCAACAATGGCATAACCTTTCTGAGTGAAAGGAAAGTCAGATATACGTTTTCTAGGATGGCTAAATAGGAAAAGCTAAGGTTTCTCTACAGGTCTCGGGAATGAGGGCATACAGATGTCTATTCTCAGCTTAATTCATTAAGTTACAAGTTTTTGTTTTTTTGAGATACAGTCTCACTTTTTTGTCATCAGTAGAGTGCGATGGCATCACAGCTCACAGCAAACTCTTGGGTTCAAGTGATCCTCCTGCCTCAATCTCCTGAGTAGCTGGGACTATAAGCACCTGCCATAATGCCCAGCTAGTTTTAGAGATGGGGTCTTGCTCTTGCTCAGGCTGGTCTCAAACTTCCGAGCTCAGGCAATCCACCTGCCTTGGCCTCCCAGAGTGTTATGATTACAGGCGTGAGCCACCACGCGTGGCTTATTTAGTTCAATGTTGAAATAATAATATCATCTTCATTGCCCTACCACAGTTTTGGACAGTTGTACCTCCCACTATGCTAAATTGAAAACAGCCCCCCAGCAAATGGGTCCTCAATATATTAGAGGAAAAAACAAACCAAAGCAAACCAACACACATACACACAATGAGAGACAGCGCTAGAGTTCATCTCCCAGTTCAGACTGGGAGTCAGCCCGAGATGGAAATGACTCAGTCGTCCTCCACCTACTTCCCTGCTGCTTGTTCAGTTCAGCATGTGTGAAGAATGGCCGACTAACAGGGAACTGGTTTGGTTATCTTCCTTTGCCTTTCAAATTCACCCAAGCAAACGTCTCAGAGTAAGCATGTCTTCACAAGCATCCTCCTAATGATTCATGGTTTTGTTTATTTTGCCAAGCTCAAGTCTTGTATTCCCATTTGCCTTCTTTCCATGTGTGTGGGCATTTTAATTTTTAGTAAATCTAAACGGTTCTTCTCATCCTGTCAGAGTGAATCCAGCTACGTACACTTGTTGCAAAAGGGACATTTCCAAATCTGGAGAGTAATAGTCAACTGTCGTTTTAGAAGAGAGGCATATCACTCTTCTGCAAAAGTGACATTGCTTCACATTCAACCAAAGTCAGTCACGTGAAGGAATTTTCTTCTGGAGCCTTTATTTACCAACACTAATACTGAAGAAAATAAAATAACTCCTAAAGATGCAGCTTCTAAGAAAATAATGGGTAATTACATTTTCTCCTTGTACAGAAGCTATTTTGTATCTGATACTTCTGGACTGATTTCTGCAAATTAATATTAGTGTGACACCGGTCCCTCACTTGCCAATCTTATATACCATTTGTACAAACCCCTGACCAGTGAGAAAAACATAGTCAAGTGACAGTTAAAATGCCAGGCTGACTATGTATGAGGATCCAATTCCACACGTTCTCCTAATATCACTCTTTTTATTGGTAGTAAGAAAGGTTCTCACTGACCTGATTCGGCAGCCTCTGAACATGCCAGTGTCTACAAGGTAAGGGCAAACCAAGGTTGTTTTAATTCCATCCTTTTCAGCAGCCTTTAGCTCATGGCTCAGGGATTCATGAAAACCCACAACTCCAAACTTACTGGCACAGTAATCCTGGGGATGGGAGGGAGAACAGAAATATTAAGTATTTCTCAAATCCCTGACCAGACTGAAGCTTCCCTGGTCATATCACTTTGGTTAGATGTTTGATGCAAAAAGTTACAGATGACTAAGCAAAGAAAGTGAAACATTTTAAAGGACAGGTATCTGATGTGGTTCAGTGCAGAAATAATATTTTCAAAGCAACAGCAGAAACAGATGAACACTTTTAGCCACATCAACTAAATATCAGATTACTTTGAGGAAGTTACCACAAAGGATTCCATGAAAGCTAACAAGCTAAAGTTAAAAATGGAGAGAGCTTCACTTTGAAGTGTCTGGAAAATTTATAAACAGCCTCTTGTTCAGTAAAGGAGACAGAAAAACTAGTTTGTTTAAATCAATGCATGAAGAACAAAGTCAAGTCCAATTTAGGTTTGTAAATTGTTACAATCTTTCTTTTTAAGAAGAAGTCAAAGTGAAAATGGTAACTATACCTTGTAAACTTAAACTAGAACTTACCCTCAGGGCACACAATATAGCGAGAAAGTTCTTGTCCCTAATTCAACTTTAAGTTTAGGAAGGGAAATATAAATCCCTTGAATGTGGAAGCTGTCCAGTCTGTGTCCTTTTGCATATTTGCATGGAGTGATGTTTTCAATTTGACAGGACAAACAGCACAGAATGATATACATACACAAGCTTTCAAATCTGAATGTGGTGAAGAGCAGGGTTTGAAGAAATCCAGTTCTGTGAACTTATAATAGAGGACACCTGGCATTGGCTATAACCACAACATAGGATGAGCTAAGCCAAGACAGCTCAGTTTTGGCAAATCCACCTGAACCTGTGGCCTCATTTGTCTGTCCCTACAACCCCTCCACAGCTCTCCATGGTTCTATTCTTGACCCGTGCCTCCCATCATCATCAAGCAAAGCTGCTAATGAATATGGACACACTGAGGACGGGCCACCTACTTCTCTTGCTGCTGCTGCTGCTTTGCCAGTGAAGTGATTTGTAGCAGAAGAGAGAGAATTCCACTTCCACATTGGCCCTGGGCTACTGTGGAACATCTCGCACACAACCTACTGGCAGAGTGTTTCCACAGCTTTCACAGATATGCAGGCAGCAGGTACTCTCCTTAAGGTTTGGGTGTATTCATCACAAGGTAACACGATTGAATCAAGGAAATGTTTTACATCTGACAAACCTCAACTCCAGCAGTACTGAACAATCCCAAGGAGCTTGCAACTGTCACAATATGACCATGATTAATCTCCAGCATCGTTGGGAGAAAAGCCTTAGTGGTCTGAAAGAAAAGTAAGATTCAAGCTTTAGAACAGATATGAGTTTCATCTAAAGCCCAATGCAAGATCACAGAACAAATTTTTCCCCTTACAATGTTATTACATTTTCCAATGCATGCAAAAATATTTTATACTTATCAACAAGAGAAGATCCTTTAAGTGTCTAGTTAGCTTGGCATGGTATCACTGGCATGCAGGCCTATTGCAATAGCCATGACCAAAAAGACTGTTGACACAAGAGCTTCTGGGCACAATGTCTAGAGGTGAAAAGAAAGCCACTGGGAGAAGATTCTTATTCAACTGACAACCCCAAACTAACCCAAACTAGTTCCATGTCAGAGTTTTTTCTTTCTTTCTTTTTTTTTTTTTCAGACAAGGTCTCAAGCTGTTGCCCTGGGTAGAGTGCTGGCATCATGGCTCACAGCAACCTCCAACTCGTGGGTTCAAGTGATCATCTTGCCTCAGTTTTTCTATTTTTAGTAGCGACAGGGTTTCGCTTTTGCTCAGGCTGGTCTCAAACTTGTGAGCTCAAGCAATCTATCCACCT
>CAUYRH010170575.1:0-10332 GCA_963574655.1 Perodicticus potto | reverse complement strand
CCTGTCTTCTTGTGCAATAATTGGGTTGTAGCCTTCACTTGAAAGATATAAATTTGCTTCATATTAGGGGTGTATACATTGGATACTTTTTCTTCCATTCTTGAGATACTTTGCTAAGAAGAATATGTTCCAGCTCCATCCATGTTATTTATTTATTTTTTATTTTACTTTTTTTTTTGAGACAAAGTCTCACTGTGTTGCCCTTGGTAGAGTGCCACAGCGTCACAGCTCACAGCAACCTCAAACTCTTTGGCTCAAGTGATCTCTTGCCACAGCCTCCGGAGTAGCTGGGACTACAGACACCCACCACAATGCCTGGGTATTTTTTGGATGCAATTGTTATTGTTGTTTAGCAGGCCTGGGCCAGGCTTGAACCTGCCAGCCTCAGTGTATGTGGCTGGTGCCCTACTCACTGAGCTAGAGTATTACAAATTTAATACAGTTTTTTCCATTTAGACTGGGTGTGATATCTCACGCCTACAATCCTAGTACTCCTGGGAGGAGTACTGGAGGATCGTTTGAGTTCAGGAGTTCAAGACTAAGCTGGGCAAAAGCAAGACTGCATCTCTACTAAAAATAGAAACATTAGCTGGGTATTGTGGTGGGTATCTGTAGTTCCAGCTACTCAGGAGGCTGAGGTAGAAGCATTGCTTTAACCCAGAAGTTGGGGGTTACAGTAGGCTGACACCATGGTAACTTTAGCATGGGGAAAAAGAGTGAGATGCCATCTCAAAAAAAAAAGAAAAAAAAAAAGCGTATACTTTTTTTGGCACCCTCTGCATATAAGTGACTAAAATGAATGCAACCTTATATGCTCAGCAAATGGATGTTAATAGGCTGGCCGGTGCTTTTGCCTGAATGATGCTGGGCAATCTGATTTGACAACTCTGCTGAGGTTTCCTTTACTGCCCTGTTTGCTGGAGTAATTTTCACCCATGAGAGCTAAAAGAGTAAGTGATAGTACTGGATTTGGTAGATCCCAAAGTAAGGTATTCTGTAGGTTTTATGGTAGCCATAGAGTTTCTAAGGAAATGTGAAAGAAACAAGAAGTCAGACCAGGCGCAGTGGCTCACGCCTGTAATCCCAGCACTCTGGGAGACTGAGGCTGGTGGATCGACTAGCCTGAGCCAGAGCAAGACCTCATCTCTAAAAATAGCCGGGCATTGTAGCAGACGCCTGTAGTCCCAGCTACTTGGGAAGCTAAGGCAAGAGAATCACTTGAGCCCAAGAGTTTGAGTTTGCTGTGAGCTGTGACACCGCAGCACTCTACCAAGGGTAACAAAGTGAGCCTCTGTCTCAGAAAACAAAAAAATAGCCAGGCGTTGTGGCAAGGGCCTATAGTCCCAGCTACTTGGGAGGGTGAGGCAAGAGAATCACCTAAGCCCAGGAGATGGAGGTTGCTGTGAGCTGTGTGACGCCACGGTACTTTACCAAGGGCTATAAAGTGAGACTCTGTCTCTACAAAAAAAAAAAGAAAGAAAGAAAAAAAGAAGAACTATAAAAAAAAAAAAAGAAACAAAAAGTTATCAACATATAGTTAGTAATTTAATAAAAAGCCCTTTGATACTATGGAGGAGAATATGAACATTACCGCTTCCTGAAAACTGCAAAATAGTCTTAAGAGGGGTACCTGAAGAAACTATGGTTGAAAACTTGTCATGACTTCAGAAGATGCGAAAAGCACAAGAGGGACTACCAATGTGCAATAGTGAAACCAATTTTCACAGGACTGAGCTATTCTGTGCTATGCTCACAACTGGCTTTCCCATTTCCAGAACTGCACTCCTCCATATAAAACCAAGTGTGCATGTAATGGAGAGTATGTCAAATATGGGAACCTGTCCTTTACAATCCAAAATTCAGAATCTTATTATACACATATGAGTATGAATGTTACATGAATCCATCTTCAGATGAAGCCTACAGCAGATCCAGTTCAGCCCTCACTACTCTAGTCCTTAGATGTGCTCACATTACATAAAAACAAGGCACAAAATTGATTTCTTGGCTTAGTCCTTCTAGATTATGCCTACTGCCCCCCTAAGTTGGACACCCTGGCCATTCTTCATTTATCTGTTACTGGGAGGAAAAGCATGGTTCTCTTCGTGAAAGTTGCACCTACTGTGAATAGAAAGGTTTCAAAATATTCAGGGTGGAATCTCTTTATTAACTTTTTGAAGATCAATGGTTGAACATTCAGTATTTTTTGTCAATTCTTACATGAGGAAGACTAGGATGGTAAAGCTAATAAGTCTTATCAAAGAAAGAAAAACATACAGTAGATCTCTCTGTAAGGTGACCACCCACCCAAGAGACTGTAAGAAACTGGTCAACATATAAAGGTGGTCAACATAAGGAATGCGGTCTATTGTACTGATACACACATGTGGTGTGTGTCCATCTAGTCTTTGAAAATTAGGTCAATTTAAGGAGGTAGTCAAAGTAGGGAGATGGTCAACTATGGAGATTCTACTGTATTTTGTATACTTTTAAAAACTCAAATACTGATTATAAATGAAATTCCTTCTTGCAATTGTCATAAAAGATAACAGAAACAAAAAAGTTTTCTATTTATCTTTTTTGAGGGTGACTATTTTACAGTCTGCAGAAAGATCTCAAGAAGGTAAAGAATAAATTTACCTTATTTTCTTCTAGGAATTTCAATTTGATAGAAACATCATTGCGCATTTTATCATATTTTTCCTTGTGTGCTTGGAACAGATGCTGTGACTGCTCAATCTTTGGCAAAGTGTTTGCATCACGTGGTCCAAGATTCAGTTCTTCCAAATCAGTGCGATATGCATCATATTCAATCCTGGAAAAGAGAGAATAAGTGAAGTACTATAAAAACAAGGTAAAATACTTTTAAGAGATGTGCTAAAATACATAGAATTTACTCCTATACTATATAATAATATACAAAATTCTCATGTCTATTTTATACTTTATTTTTGAAAACATTACTTCTTTTTTAATTATTTCTTTAAAAACAAACAGCTATTTATACAAAAATAGGAGGAAGCTGCTTTTTCATCTCATTAACTATTCCTCTCAAAGTACACTATTAACAAGAAAAATTTCCAAAATTTAAAAACCTGTTAAAAAAAATGATAAAACCTAACAGATGTCCAATAAGATCAAAGGTAGAGATCAATCCCCCATGTGAATTGGTTAATATTGATGAGACAAAGCAGGTGATGATGGCTGATCTTAGAATGGGATATACCAACAGTTAAGTCTCTGACCCAGCAGAGGGTCAATGGTTCTCATAGTAAGTCCAGGTCAGCAATAAACAATAAAAATATAATGTGAATAACACATGCAATTTAAAATTTTCCAGTTGCTGCATTAAAACAATAAAAATTAGTTTTACCCTTTTTTAATGATATATATTTTTTACCCAATATATTTAAAGTATTATCAATGCAACATGTAATCAATGTAAAAAAGTAGTTAATCAACTACTTTACATTTGGAGGTAGCTACTGAGTTGAAATCCACCAAATATTTTATACTTCTATCTCAATTCATACTAGCCACATTTCAAGTGCTCAACAGTGACGCGGCTATTACAAGTGACAATACAACTCCACCCATCTCCAAATGAGCATCATTATTTAGAATGTGACAATGGCATCTATGTTGAGCACTCGACACTTTGATTCCATGAAATGGCTCACCCTAAAACATGAATCCTCCCACCACTACTGAACAGTTACCCCACCATCATCATCATCATGACCCCACAGCCCCTCACAATACCTCTATCACAGAGCCTGTATAAGTGTAGTATTACTCTGCTTATTAAACAATGACTTATCTAGTAGCCTCAACTATTCAGTACTCAGCCTAGAAGCAAAATGACCTTCAATTTAGTCAAAATCAGAATCACAAAGCTTATGCCCTAAAATTACAACTCTTTATTTACACATCTATAGTATGATTCACACCTCCTATTCCGGGAACTAGAACTACTTTAAATCACATAAGCTATACTGTATGTATGACTCGAGAAAGAATACATTAGTTCCTCACACTAAGACTAATTTATTTTTAACTCATACTTAATATGATAAAGAAACTTGATCTTTCTGGGCCAAAAGAGGATCATTCACTCATTCCTTGATCAATGGTCCATTCAACATATATCATGTTCTATATTTCTGGTGCTATGCTAGAATACAGAACTGTAAAGATGAGCAGATAACTTTATCCCCAAGAAGCTTGAGGTCTGGAGGAAGAGAACCTTATAAATAATTACAACAAAATCAGGTAATGGAAACTACCATGAAGGAGGATTAGATATGGAAATCAAGAGTTACCTAAAGGATCTGAAAAGGTATCTGAGAATAGAATTAAAATACTACAATGAAATTTTGAAAGATGGTAAAAGCTTTTGGGTGGATTGGGACAGGGGAATTAGACTATTCCAGGAAGTAAATAACATGGACAAAAGCAGAAATTTGTTATGATACCATGACATATTTGGGAATTAATTCAGTTATGTGACAATCTGAAGTTCAAACGCCATATTAGAAGGAAAGTCAGACAGGTAGGCAAGATTGAGATTAACCAGCCCTACAGGTCATCCTAAAGTGCTAAAGGGTTTAGATCTAATCCAGCAGGTCAGGTGATGGGAGGCCATTGAAGAACACTGATCTGACAATAAAGTGACATGAGTCTAACTATTTAGGGTAGAAAGGTGACTCTAGTGGTAGTGTATGGAGGACTAGAGCAAAAGGTTAAGAAATTAGAAGCAAGGAAACCAATCAGAAGACCAAGGACATGTGAGAAATGAGTCACTATATCAAGACAAAGGTAGTGGAGCTGAGGAGACAGACAAAAGACTTAGGAGGCGAGACTGACTTGGTAGTAAGAGCAAGTTAGTTAAATCCATGGGTGGAGTATCCAAACTGAATGACCACTATGCCCTTCACTGGCTCTAACATCTTGAGCAAGATATTTCATCTCTTAGTGCACCAGTTTTTCATCTATAAACAGGAATAATAATCTCCACAAAACTTCATGTATGTGTGCATAAAACACAAAGGACACCTAGTAACAATGCGTACCTTTAAAATGCTTATTATTATGGCCATTTTGGCAGAGCAGCAGCTGAAAGCAAACTAACTAAAAACTTAGTATGTAACAGGACAGGAGCAAGCGGCTCATGCCTGTAATCTCAGCTTTTAGGAGACCAAGGCAGAAGAGTGTGAGGCCAGGACTTGAACACCAGCCTGCAATATAGTGAGATCTTGTCTGTATCAAAAAGCTTTTTAAAAAATTAGCCAGATGTGGTGGTATGTGTGTGTAGTCCTAGCAACCCCACAGACTGAGGAAGGAGGATAGCTTGAGTTCAGGGGTTCGAGTTTGCAGAAAGCCATGACTGTGCCACTGTACTCCACTATAGGCTGACAGAACCCGACCCTGTCTCTTAACCACTCCCCTCAAACAAACAAACAAAAAAAAAGTAGATCTGAAATAAATAGTAATGTGGTGATTTAATGTGAGCACCAACATCCTACAATAGCCTTGGAGCACATTTCTAAATAACAGTGATTACTTCAAACACAAAGTTATAATACTGACCTTGTATTCCTTAATTTTTATATTCAGAGTCTGTAGATGGTATCAAAGCAAAATTTTCCATAAGCGCTCTAACAGTGCTCATTACCACCAAGATAAGAAGCTCAACTAAGTTTTTCAAAATGCAACTCTTCACTTCAAGGTTGCCAGTCTGAACTGAGTCCATATCAACATAGTTAGTGATGGTTACTTTATGGCTTAAGTAAAACTTCTAGAGAACAGGTGTCCACATCTGAAAAGTCTTGACCACAATTGACTCCCTTGTTGGTGCTGCTGTGGAGAAGTGTTGAATGGGCTGTTATAAGATTTTCTATACATGAAGCACCAAAGGGCTAGGAAATACTTGCACACAATGCACAATAGGGAGCATTAAAAGGCCACCCAGGCATTTGCCTTAAGTATCACTTTTTGTGCTGATCAAATAGATGACCCTTGCCTTAAAAGTCAGTAAATTCTGCTTTTGACAGAGAAGAAAATTCAGCTACTGAGAAACTTTTAATCTTGGATTCTTTTTGACTGTTATCCCTCAGTAGGCAATGTTTCAGTCTCAAAACTAGGTAATTCCTCAGCTACTTTGTAAACAACAGAAAAGTCAAACCCCATGCTAAACTTAATGAATAAAATCATACACTGTAATTTGAATAAAAAAGGATAAATTATGGGGTGATTATTGTTGATGGTCTTTAAAGCACACAGAGGCTTTAAGAAAGCCCTGTAAGAAACCAGCTACCAAATTCATACTCCTATAACTTGATCTATAATTCTGTTCATAAGTTCCAAATGTACCTACATATGTATTATATAAATTGAGATCTTATACCACATTATACTTTCCAAACTATAAGGTATCCCAAAAGCCTACATACACAGGGAAATAGGAAATTGTAGCTAAACGTACCTTTATTTACAAAATGTTCATTACAAAATTTTACAAAAAGGGATGCAGAGAGCATTTTGTAAATATTTGTAATGAATATTTTGTAAATAAAGGTACATTTAACTACAATTTCCCATTTTCTCTACATATGGTAACTTTTGGGATACTGGTATATATATTGAGATCTTATACTATATAATACTCCCCAATCTAATGAGTTAAGATTTTTTTTTTTTGCAGTTTTTGGCCAGGGCTGGGTTTGAACCCACCACCTCGGTATATGGGAGGCTCTACTCCTTTGAGCCACAGGCATCACCCATGAGTTAGATTTTTTTATTAAGAAGTGAAAATTATCTTATATAATTAGATGTGAAAATTATAGATTAATCCAGTTTAAGCTTAAGGCTTATTGATCAAGTGCAAAAGACAGACAGGCAATGGGTTCTCATCTTGGCTTTGAAACTGACCACAAGTAAGCAAACCATTTAACGTCTAGAGCCTTATTCTTTTCCGCTACAAACTAAATACAAAATGTTTTATGTACATGACGTACCTGATAAATCTGGCTTTTTAAAATATGGATTAATATTTTAAAAGGCATATTAGAAGTAAGACTAAAGAGAAAGATAACCACACATTAATTAAGTAAAATATATGTTAGAGCAGATGTACAATTACAAAGTGGAGAAACAAACTAGACGCACTTAGTTCTTAACTGGGAGGTGGTAGGGGTAATTCTGCAACAAAATAATTCTCATCTTTAAAACCCATAAATATGGCTTGGCACCCGCGGCATAGTAGTTAAGGCGCCAGCCATGTATACCAAGGCTGGGGGGTGCGAACCCGGCCCTGGCCAGCTAAACACAATGATAACTGCAATCAAAAATAGCCCGGCGTTGTGGTGGGTGCCTATAGTCCCAGCTACTGGGAGGCTGAGGTAAGAGAATCGCTTAAGCCCAGGAGTTAGAGGTTGCTGTGAGCTGTGATGCCACAGCACTCTACTGAGGGTGACACAGTGAGACTCAAAAAAACCCAAAAAAACAAAAAACCAAAAAACCCATAAATATAAAACAATCAGAAAAACTAGAAAATAAGAATGCTTAAAATGATTAAAGAGATAGCAGAAAGAGCATCCATTATGAACAAATGTGGACATTATGAATAAGGAACAAATTTAAAAATGGACCAAACTGTGGCAGGCACCTCCCGTCCCAGCTCCTTGAGAGGCTAAGGCAAGAAGATTGCTCAAGCCCAAAAGTCTGGAGTTGGTGTGAACTATGAAGCCACCCCACCTAGAGCGACATAGTCAAACTGTCTCAAAAAAAAAAAAAAAAAAAAAAAAAAAAGCCAAACTGAATTTACATAAATGAAAATTTTCATTCATATACATAATGAACCCTTTGAAAAATATGGCCACAAAAGTACTTAAATACTGACTGAAGGACCAATTACTGGGCATGTTATTAGATTCCCATCAAAGGATATCTTACTGAAAGATACTCTTGCCCTTTCCCCACCACACAATCAAGTTTTTGGTCTTGACCTTCATTTCCAAGTCAATAATAATCACAAATATCTTAATATTTAACAGAAAATTATAAAACACAGTGTGCGACAGAAGCATCTCTTCTTGTGAAAAGATCAAAATTTAACCTTTCCAAGTGATCTGGACTTTTACTTACTTAGGCATAAGGAAAAAATAAACTTAATAAGCACTTAATTGTAAAAAGACTAGATGAATTTGGATTTTTAACAGTATTTCTCACATCATTAAACTAAGGCAAAAGGCCAAAGAGTGAAGTTATGCTTCTAAAAGGTAAAGTTTATCTTCCACTATGCTAGAGCAAGTGTATTAGAAAATAATTTCAAGTGTTGTGAGGGGGAAAAAAAAAATCAAAGGGGATTTGAACCATATTTAAATAAGAGTGGCAGGGTACATGAGGGAAAAAATTTGGCCTGGAATCAAAAGCTGAAAAAGGCTATTATGGTCCTGCTCCTCTTTAGATATTTATAAATATTTATTAATATGTATTTTATTCACCTACAGGATGACTGTGAAATAAAAATTTTATATACATACATAGATATGAAAAAGAATGTATGGAAACACTACATTATAAATAGGCTAATGAAATGTAAGGCAAATATTTACATAAAAGGCAAAATTTGAAAGGGTTTAAAAGGTTTGTTATAATCTGGATAAATGGAAGACCACTGGTATTCACAACAAACAAAATCATGGAGGCAAAATGAGCTTGTATATGTATATTCAAGAGAAATTTAAAGAACGGGTCTGGCTGTTGTGGGAACAGTGATAATAAGGATGAAGGGTAAACTTATTGTAGAGGGCCATCTAGGAATGTACAACATGTGGCCTGTGGGCTGCATGCTGATTCTGTGAGATTTTTTGCTTATCACAAAAAAGTATGCATAGATCTTTTTTTCTGCTAATCAGCTGTCTTTAGCATTTGTGTATTTATTTATTCTATTTTATTTATTTATTTTTTGAGACAGAGCCTCAAGCTGTCACCCTGGATAGAGTGCCGTTGCATCACAGCTCACAGCAACCTCCAATTCCTGGGCTCAAGCAAGTCTCTTGCCTCCGCCTCCCAAGTAGCTGGAACTACAGGCACCCGCCACAACGCCCAGCCATTTTTTGGTTGCAGCCGTCATTGTTGTTTGGCGGGCCCGGGCTGGATTTGAACCCTCCAGCTCAGGTGTACGTGCTGGTTCCTTAGCCCGTTGAGCCATAGGCGCTGAGCCAGCATTTGTGTATTTAATGTGCGACCAAGACAAATCATATTCTTCCAGTGTGCAGCAGAAAAGAAAAAAGGTTTGGAACCCCCAACTAAGTGGTAGGAAGAAGGACCCTGTTTTCTTCTAAGGAGGTGGGGCTGGGATCATCTATTTCCCTATTTCTTAGAAGGCGGGGTTTGGACACTCTCAAGGCAATGAAGCAAGTATTGAGAAGCCTTCAGAAATTATTTATAATTAGAAATTATTTATGATAACAGCTATGCCAGCATCAAGTACAGAGGCACCCAACGTCAGGGTCCTAATTAGATTCTTCTGTAGCATTACTTGCCTTTGGTTCTTGCCTATTTCTAGAATTTTGTTTTCCTGTTCTCTAAGTCTACTGGCTATTCTATAACCATCTATTACATTTTTTTCCTGCTTATATTGGCCTCAGTTGGTTTCTACTGTTTTCAACTAAAAATCTTTTTTTTTTTATAATTAAATCAGAGCTGTGTACATTAATTGCAATCATGGGGTACAATGTGCTGGTTTCATATACAATCTGAAATATTTTCATCAAATTGGTTAACATAGCCTTCATGGCATTTTTTTTTCTTTTTTTTTTTTGAGACAGAGCCTCAAGCTGTCACCCTGGATAGAGTGCTATGGCATCACAGCTCACAGCAACCTCCAATTCCTGGGCTCAAGCAAGTCTCCTGCCTCCACCTCCCAAGTAGCTGGGACTGCAGCCGCCCACCACAACACCCGGTCATTTTTTGGTTGTAGCCATCATTGTTGTTTGGCGGGCCCGGGCTGGATTTGAACCCGCCAGCTCAGGTGTACGTGGCTGGTGCCTTAGCCCGCTGAGCCACAGGTGCCAAGCCGGCATTTTCTTAGTTATTGTGTTAAGACCTTTATATTCTGCATTTAGTAAGTTTTATCTGTACCCTTCAACCAAAATTCTTTTTTTTTTTTTTTTTTGAGACAGAGCCTCAAGCTGTCACCCTGGATAGAGTGCCGTGGCATCACAGCTCAAAGCAACCTCCAATTCCTGGGCTCAAGCGAGTCTCTTGCCTCCACCTCCCAAGTAGCTGGGACTTCAGGCGCCCACCACAACGCCTGGCCATTTTTTG
>CAUYRH010170573.1:0-24651 GCA_963574655.1 Perodicticus potto | reverse complement strand
CAAAAGCAAAGGAAGCATGTAAATCTCTGGGACTCCCACTGAGTAGAATTTACACATTTATTTCCTTCATTAATTTTTTGATAGCCCCTTAAATTATCACCTAATTTTCTATGCATCCCTTTCTCAACTAGAATGGAAGAGGGACAATTTCCAAATTACATGGCTGTTTTTTATCATTTAAATAGGATTTGCACCAGCTAGCACAAACTACAGGCTCTTTCCGATTTTTCGTCATAATAGAAACGCCAGTCAGATATGTGAACTTCATATGGGAACGTCATGTAAGGTGCTTTCCAGACGCGCAGTACCTGATCAATGCCCCTTCCTTTGCACTGAAGAATGATGACTTCGAGAAGTTTGGCTGCGTGACATTCTGCATCTTCTCCCCCGTCACCACACAGCACCTGCAAGTGATCACAAGTCAGCTCAGCAACCAGGGCCACAGCCTAGGGCCTAGTCAAGGCCACAAGATGCAAATATCCTGTATAAATTCAGTCTTGGGAATCACAGCTTTGCTTACTTTGCAAGTTTATCCTGCCAACCCAAAGAAGGAAGGTCAGAAGGAAGTCCAGCTATTTTCTCTATCAGTTCTAAGTCCTTCTAAGGAGTAATAACTTGCTTATTCAGACTAATGAAGTAGGCTACATAATTTAATTGTCCAGATAAATGAAGCTTCCCTTTAAAGGCACCAAAACAATAAAATGAAATCAAAATAAAACAAAACAATCTCCTTTTTAAACAATGAAACTATTTTTTCTGTTTCCTTTGAATTCCTGTCCATATGCAACCAATTTTTTCATAATAACCATAATTTGATATTACACATTTCTCCATTTCCCCACATTAGCTTCAAAATTAGAAATAGTTTTCATGGACATTATAACCATTTAGGATGATACAATATGACAGTTGAGAAATATAACAAAGTTACCAGACTATTCCCCTATTGCCAATTCTGTATTTTCACTATTATAAAAACGATTCTATAACGCACATGTTCATACAAAAGATCTGGAATATGACTGCCATATACTAAGATTCCCAAAAGAAAGGCCCCTAGAGTAGAACATGCTTATGTTAAAAATTAAGATAAGAAAATTAATAAATTAAGGGTCCAAACACAAGACATAAGAAAAAGAAGAGATAACCCAAAGAAATAAATGTGACGGCAGAAATTTAAGATGTAGACAAAAAGAACAGAGAGAAACCAAAAGCAGATCCACTGGAAAAAAACTTATAGTAGACAACCTTTTGCCAAAAATTCAAAACAAAAAGAGCAAAATTTTTTAATATGTATTAGGTATGAAAGAGACATAAATACAGAGAAAAGAGAGATTGGAAATAAGACAATAGGCTTGGTGCCTGTAGTACAGGGGTTACAGCACCAACCACATACACCAAGGGCGGTGGGTTCAAACCCAGCCCGGGCCAGCTAAACAACAATAACAACTGCAACAAAAGAAAAATAGCTGGGCATCGTGGCAGGCACTTGTAGTCCCAGCTACTCAGGAGGCTAAGGCAAGGGAATCGCTTAAGCCCAAGATTTAGCGGTTGCTGTGAGCTGTGACTCCACAGTACTCTACCAAGGGTAATGTAGTGAGACTCTGTCTCAAAAAAAAAAAAAAGAAAAGAAAAGAAAAAGAAATAAGAGAATAAAGCCAGATGCAGTGGCTCACGCCTACAGTCTCAGCTACTCAGGTGGCCAACACAGGAGGAACACCTGAGCCCAAGAGTTGAGGCTGCAGTGATCAGGCCACTGTAGGCCTTTCTTTAAATATTTTTTAAAGAAAGAAGAGGAAAGAAATGAAGAATGTTATGTTCTTTATATATTGGAAATTTTAGATTATTAGATAATTTCCCAGAAAAGTGTAATTTAAGGAAATTGAATCAAAAAGAAATCCCAGATAACGACTGAACTCTGCCATTTAATCTCATTCTTTCATCGAAATGACAGTAGAGAGATTTTATTAAAGACACACATATACAGAGAAAAGGAAAGAGATATGGCAATAAAAAGGTTGGAAATGTAGCCAGGCATGGTGGCTTATGCTTGTAATCTCAATAGTTTGGGAGGCCAAGGCAGGAGGATCACTTGAGGCCAGGAGTTCAAGACTAGCCTGGGCAACACAGCCAGATCCAGACTCTACAAAAAGTCATAAAAATTAAAGCAGGGTGGTACATGCCTGTAATCCCAGCTACTCTGGAGGCTGAGGCAAAAGGATCACTTGAGCCCAAGAGTTTGAGGTTGCTATAAG
Organism: Perodicticus potto; assembly: GCA_963574655.1. Classification (NCBI taxonomy): domain Eukaryota; kingdom Metazoa; phylum Chordata; class Mammalia; order Primates; family Lorisidae; genus Perodicticus; species Perodicticus potto. The sequence continues at coordinate 22,396 of CAUYRH010170573.1, read as the reverse complement.
CTATGACTTCATAGCACTCTACCCAGGGCGACAGAGCTGAGACTCTAACTCAATTTAAAAAAAAAAAAATGAAGTGTATTTTTACTACTTGATAAGTATAAGGATGCTGTTATGAACATCAGGTCACTCTGTCATCACGCAGAGCAGCTGTGAATTACTCTACCAATGGAACACACAGGAGTGCTGTGTTTTCTGCTTGGTGCTTTCTTTCCCCCTTCCCCTCATTATAAGCTATCTCTAAGACTTAGGGAAAAATTGAAAATTGGCAGGTGATTATGATTTAACAAGAAGGGATATCACAGAGCTAAATGAGTCATGAAAAACTGTAAGTCAACCCCTGCAGTTTACACTTGAAGCAGCTTCCCAGGCTCTTTATAACTGAACTGGGACCTAAACCAGAAATGGTAATAACCAGTTCCGTGCTCTCACCAGATTCCCATACATTCCTCCTCAACTGAGAAAAATGCATTGTACACTAGCGATTTTACTCCCAACTCCAATGCCAGACTTTTTGGTTTCTGGCTATTTGAGCTTTCTAAAATCCACCTGCCAGCTGTGTGCAATATAATTATATGTTTATGTATATACATATGTTTGCCTAAAGAAAGAAAAGGTTATTTAAGCATCAAAGTTTCCAAGATGTAACAACAGAAGGCCAAATATATCCCGTGACAAAGATGACACAGTATACGGTCACTTGCATGTAAATATAACAGTCGCCATTAAGTGGATTATACATTATATTGTATTAAGCTAAATAATGCTTCTTTCCAAACTATTAAAATTTTTGTTTTATATTTCTTATGTTCAAATTACCAACATCTAGTGACTTTCAAAATATACATTCAATTAAAAGAAAAAAGACCAGTGCCATTCTATCACTGATTGACAAACTGTGCAGTGAATTTTTCTAGCATTTTCTTGAATCAAGTAAATGTTTCTATTTTTGAAAGAAAAAAATACAAGGTATTTACCTTGAAAATTATAAAGTACACAGATATAAAAATGACAAATGTTCTTCACAACACGTAATATCAAACTTTAAAATTCAAACTTTCATTCCAACCTCCTTTTGAAACTATAAAATGACAAATATATGTGGATGAAGATAAAACAGAACTAAATATTTAATAAACAAACTGAAAGAGTGTCTTAAAACAAAATATTCAAACATTAGGAAGAAACATTGCAACACCTGATTAGGACATGCTTACCTTTCTACACATTGTAAAAAGTATTTCTAAATGCTTTGGACTTGACAGTAAGGTATCTGTATCTATTGTCACATAATTATGCAGGAGAGGCATCATGTCTGAAAAAAATTCAAAATTCCAGTGAGACCTGAGTAATAGGAGTAGAAATAAATTATTCCTGCTGAAACCACATCTCTGTAGCACCCACACATTCCTATCTTCCCCTGCAACCACAAAATGCTAGAAATGAAAGCAATAAATCTGCCTATTTATGGATGAGGAAAATAAGGATCAGAAAGATTAAAATGCTCGTCATTTATTGTAGTAACTGTTCTGAATTTGTTTCCTTTTCTCCACTGCCCCCATCACCATCTGAGATACGTTATATCTCCTTGCTTGTTTGAGTGTTTTCCTTGCTCTCCCCTCCCCCCACTAGAATGTAGATTCAAAAAGGCAAAGGCTATTTTGCTCATTGCTGTATTGCTGACCTAAGAAGAGTGCTTAAAATTGTATTCAGAAAATATTTATTGATAGATGCTCTGGTTGTGAAGTAAATTACAATGTAATAAGAAATAAATACGACATATCTCTTCTGCCTATATACCTAGTGCTGAAAAACATTACTACGATAGCTCCACCTTTTACTTGACAAGGAAATAAGAACATTTTCTGATCAGTACTGGAACTGTACATGTTTTTATTTTAGGTGTCATTGGAAGTAATATCTAGATACAGAACAGCAAAAATGTTACACAGTCAAAACCATACCTGTAAAGTATTCAAAGCAATCCTGTTGAAAAACTTCATATAATATACCTAAAAGCTGCCACATTTGAGGGGAAATACTGTGGCAGGTTAAGCTGTATGCCAGTGAAAGAATCTCTTCATAGAATTCTAGAAAGAAGAAAATCTCTGGTTAGAATCCTGAGAACCACAAAAATTAAACACGAAGACCACACACAGGAGAGTTTAGACTACACACTCATGCAGTGAGTATCTGTATCTCACGTACTTGCCAAGCCCCCTCTCTCAGCACTTGTGTCCTGGACTACGTATATGCCACCTAAATTTGTTTTAGCTAAAACTTTGACGCTACTGGGCGGCACCTGTGGCTCATCGAGTAGGGTGCCGGCTCCATATACCGAAGGTGGCGGGTTCAAACCCGGCCTCAGCCGAACTGCAAAACAGAAAAATAGCCGGCCGGCGTTGTGGCGGGTGCCTGTAGTCCCAGCTACTTTCTCTCTCTTAAGGCAAGAGAATCGCTTAAGCCCAGGAGTTGGAGGTTGCTGTGAGCGGTGTGAGGCCACGGCACTCTACCGAGGGCAATAAAGTGAGACTCAGTCTCTACAAAAAAAATTTAAAAAAACTTTTATGCTATTGAAAAAATGTAAATTTTTTTCTACTCTATAATAAATAAAATACAGCTTATATTTATAAAACTCTGTAAAATTTTAAGTTCTTTGTCCTTTAAGAATTCCAAGATCAAAAATTCCTAACTGGTTATATTACAAGTTTATCAGTAAATGAAATACATATATCTAACATTAGAAAGGATATCAAAAAAATTAAAGAGAGTGTAAGTTGCTTTCTCAAAATTGTCCATCTTGTTAAATTTGAAGGGCTAAAATTATACTTTGAGTTAGTCAAATTAAAAATATATATATATCCATTCACCTTTTTAAGCTTTGAACTTACCAATTACATGTTTCTGTAAAACAAGATCAATGATCCGTAGACAGATATTCTCTAACTGCTGCGTAATCTGAAGATAAATTTTAAAGATTTAGTTTAAAACTCACCCTGATGACCCTTAATACATAAATGTAATGTTATCCCAATAAAAACATCAACAGGACATTTCTGAGAAGGGAACTTAAAATTCTAAACTTCATGTGAAAAACACGCAAGAACAATCAGGAAATACTGAAAAATAGACTAAGGATGGGAATGGGGGTTAAATCCATAATAAAATTACAAATTAAATTAGTTCTTTACCTCATATATTATACCAAAATAAATTCTTAATGGATCAAAGACTTCAATGTGAAGAATTAAACCATAAAAAAATGCTAGAATAAAAACTTTTGTATACATGAGATCAACTCAACAGAAAAATAAACAGAGGTTATAAAAAAGAAATACAAAGACAATGTATGCGAATGTATCTTTTTCACAACCTCTGCCTATGTTTATTAAGGGATGGTCACTCTAATACATGGTAAGAGTACAAATTCAAAGTGCCACATTAACACTTTGGGCCTATCAGACCAGCAGTGATCAAAGGTATGGGGCTGGGAAGAAGACCCTGTGGAAGACCCTGTGGTACATTGATTTGTGGAGCATGAATTGGTTCCTGCTGTGAGTTAGCAACATTCTTCAAGCTTACTCAGGCATATAACCTGCAACTTAGCGATTTCACTTCAAGGATTAACCCTATAGACGTATTACTTGTGCGCCTGTGCAAAATGACATGTAAAGGGACATTTGTTGTGCCCATGTTTGAGCTTAGCACCAAAGAAATGTCCATCTAAACAAAGGACGGTTAAATTAACCCATTAGTCAGGGAATGGGTTAAATAAACTTGACACATCACACAAAAGGATGTTATGCAACCATTAGATATAACTTCATCAACTGACATGAAAGGATCACCAAGATATATTAAGTAAAAAATGGCAGGTAAAAATTATGGATAATATGCTTTTTCAAAAAAAAATGCACACCCACTTTTTGCTGTTATATCAATAGAAAAACCTCTGAATGGTTACAAAGAAACTGGAAAAAAAATCTATTGCAGGGGTGGCGGGGGGGGTGGGGGGGGCAGCGCCTGTGGCTCAGTGAGTACGGCAACGGCCCCTTATATCAAGGGTGGCGAATTCAAACCTGCAAGCAAAATAAAAAAAAATTGCTATTGCCTGAGAGGGGAATTAGATGACTGGGGAGCTGAGAAGGTAAAATTTCACTGATCATCTTTTCACACCTTTTGAATATTTGTCAACATATGTTTGTATTAAATATTTTTAAACAAGTGAAAATTAAAATCCATTATGGGTTCCATTTTTCATGTCAATATCCTGTTTTAACTTTGTATATTCTAATATTCAGCTTAAACTATTCCCTTAAGTTCAAATGATGCAAAATTTCCCAGTTTGAAAAATTATCAGTATACTTAAATCCACTAAGCAAAGTGCATATGCTTAAGTACCTATTTTAGATTTCCAGTTTTGCTTTATATACATTAAGTATTTGTACATGGATTCACACATGCAGTTTTTCCTTCTAAGAACACAATGTTTTCAAAGTTTGCTTTTAGTAAGCCACAGTTCAAAATTAAAGGACAGGTGGTCAGGAGATGAAGATTCCGGTTGGTTCTGCCTCTAAATCATCCACATCCTTGGTAAAGCCACTTAGCTGAAGGCTTTAGGTTTTTTCATACATCGGTAGGGAAGATGGATTTGATTAGTATATTCAATTTGAATCCCCGCCTCCCTTGTTAAGCACAGTAAGTTCACATGCTCCTTTAACATTCTTTGAAATTCAAAATGAATATCAAGAGTAAAAAATTAGAACAAAAAAGAAAAAATGCTCTTCTGTTTTCAAACAAATCCTGCCACTCATTCCAATAGCCCCCATACTTCCACCCACCCACACTTTTGGGAAAACTGGACTAAGTGACTTCTAAGGTCTCTTCAAATTTAAAATACATATTGTAAATATAAGGTAAAAGAACCATCCCTTTATGTATACTTTGTTTTAATTTAATTTGTAACATCTCACTGTTACCAAAAGGACCAGGTTCAACACAGAAAGACACAGAAATAAAATAATGAAGATGGAAATAAAAATTCACATTAAGCCCTTTAGGTGAAGAAAGACCAGTCCAAGAGAAGAATATCAAACTATTTTTAAGAACCTAGTAATTTTCCATGAGTGTGTGATAAAAACAGGATAAACCGGCAGCCCCATGGTTCAACAATGCTATTTAAAGAACTGGCACCTACTTCCTCAAGTCCTCACCTTGTGAAACAAGGGCTGCCATCAGGGCCAAGCAAGTCAACCTGCACTCACGGGAGTAATGAACAAAATCCTGAGCGAAGGAGAGGCCATATGATACTCGAGAAGGAGAGCTACAGATTCAAATGGGGATAACTGATACCTTATCAAAATGCTCTTACTACAAAACCCAAATGTACAACTTACTAGCCCTGTGACCAGGAGCAAGTCCCTTGAACCCGAGCTGAACTTTGTTTGCCAATTCTGAAAAACTACTGCCCCTACTTGCTCTATCTCACAGTGGCATCATAAAACCACATCAGGTGATGAATGTGAAAGCCCTGGGCAAACATCTGTATAAATTCTCATCTCCGTATATTCTGGAATTTAGGAAAGATGTTTTTTAAGTGCTTGCTCTTACTGCCTGCCTTTCTTACAGGACTTGTTGCATCAGAATTCATTCCCCTGCTACCGTCATTGAATGACTGCCCGTTACACCCTCCATCAAGAGGACTGGACTGTAGGTTTCCAGAAGGCAGGGCTCATGTCTTATTCTGCTTGATAGTCCCCAAAAACCTAGCCTGGGCAGATGGGATGAACTGAACTCCATTTAATAAAAAGAGATGCACTATGAACTTTATAATATTACAATATTACAAATATTGTAATGTGCTATTTCTCCTCAATCATTTTAATATGTTTCTTTAAAATCTGAGGGCCATTTGTAAAGCCTAACAACATAACTAAGTAGCAATTTAAAAGTCAAGACTTTAAAATGTATATCCACTGATCACATAACTTTCAGTCAATGCTCCTATTGTGACAATAAAACACGAAGAAATCTCACCTCTTTATGATCTTCTACAACTGTTAAGATAGTATCAATGGTATGTAAAATACCCATAGCCATTACAGTTTTGTCTTCGACTTCTTCATATTCATCACTTTGAAGAACTCTGGCAAATATCTCAGCCTATGAAAATAACATTAAAATATTCAACAATTAGCACTGCTATACCTGCCCCCATTATAAAAGTTAGCAAAAAAGGCAATGTCGCCCATCTAAATGTTAGCAGTGCTCAAACTTTAAATTCTCCCCTCTGCTGAATGAATCATTTATTTCCTTATAATGATAGAACCTATTATAGCCATTTTCCCTCTTCTAGCCACTAGAGTGGAACATATATTAACTATTACAACCAGACAGCTAATATTTAACTTCTGGCTGTCATTAAGCAAATAAAATCAAAATCTAGAAAAAGTGAAATCAAATAACACTAAAAAGAAAAATATGAAAAAAAAGTTTAGAAGATAAAGTCAAAGGGTCACCTAAAAAAGTGAAACAAAAATAACAGACATGGAAAACACCAGAAAAAAATGTAAGAAAATCTAAGACTTGGTCCCGGTCAGATACTCCATATCAGGAAATACAGAACAGAAAAAACGGCAAGGAGAAATTTATCAAAGAAGTAATACAAGGCCAGGTGCACTGGCTCACACCTACAATCCCAGCACTCTGAGAGGCTAGAGGCAGAGGATTGCTGGAGCTCGAGTATGCAAGATGCTGCCTCTACTAAAAATAGAAAACTAGCTGGAGGGTGAGGCAAGAAGATCTCTCGAACCCAGGAGTCAGAGGTTGCTGTGAGCTATGATGACACCACAGCACTCTACCCAGCGTGTCGATATAAGACTCTTATCCTCAAAAAACAAAAAAGAGAAAAGAAAAAAGAAATTGTCCCAAACTGAAAGAAATTACTTGCCAGATTCAAAACCCAGAAAGTAAAAATTTAGAAGGCTCACATCAAGGCATATTGCTATGAAATCTGAGAATATCATAGATGAAAAGAAATTATCCTAAATGGCATTAGATTTAAGTCTATTAACTAGAAATATCAGAATTATCATAGAATTATTACAGCAAACATTTTTAGATTAATATTTTAGTTAGAGTCATGTGTTGCTTAATGACAGGGATTAAGAATGGTTTAAGAATGCTTTGTTATGCAATACTGTCCCTGTGTGAACATCACAGAGCATACTTACACAAACCTGAGGCAGGGACCATCTCCGCCTCAACCCATCTCTACCTACACTACCCTCCCCACGTATCCTTATATAACATTCCATCCTCCCATCGAAACATTGTTGAAACATTATAACCTACCACATGCCTAGGCTACAAACCTGTATAGCATATTACTGTACTGAACATTGCAGGCAACTGTAATCCAATGCTAAGTATTTGTATGTCTAAACATATCAAAACATAGAAAAGGTGCAGTAAAAATATAGTATCATAATCTTATAGGGTCATTGTCATATATGTGGTCTGTCCTTGACCACATCATTAAGCAGTACAATACTGTACAAATAAAACTGAATTCCAAATCTTGGAGTTTAATTTATTTAGATTAGTCAAGGCTTCCACACCAAAGTAATGCAAACCTTTGCCCAGTCTTACCAAGTGTTGGGTCATATCAACAGCAATCGAGGCTACCTCTTGACTGTATTCACATATCATCTTCTGGATCACATTAGTAACATCATCATTTTCTGTCTCTCTAACAATGTGCAACAGCTCCTGCATAATAGGCCTCACATGAGGCTTCATATATTCCTTAGCTATTGCAATAAAACAAACAAATTAGTAAAAATTAGCCGTAGTGAATTAACTCAGTCACAAGGTAAAGTGACACAGGGACAATACCTAGATACGGTTCTAGGTACACACTTGCTCTACGGTGATTAAACTGCAAAACCATACTAAAATAATATTCACCAATATATCAATTTCCCTGTGAGTAACATAAGGATAAGCAATTTTGCTCAGGACAAAAAACTGTCCTGCACAAAGTGCCAACAGCCTCCACTAAGAAATTCTAAATATACATATGCTCTGTCATCAGTAGGACTTGGAGAACAGGAACATTACACCCACCCTGAAGACAAAGTTTAAAAAATCATGTGCATAGAAAGACTATGTCAGTACAGATGGGGACCGTCGTCCTCAACCCACCTCTACCTACACTACCCTGCCCACATGTCCTTATATAATATTCAATCCTCCTATTGAAACACTGAATAAAGGTAAAGCAGGTTCATGTTCTTCACAAAGGTGAATTTACTTCCAAAGGTTTATTTGAACTTTCAACAAAATATTATAGAAATGAATAAGATATCTCTGTTCTCACTCACTAGAAATACTACTTGCTACTCTCAGAACTAGCAGAACTCTAGAACTGGGAGGAACCTTGAAGCCACCGAGTCCAATACCCCTGAACTTAACTACGTGGAAGCCTAAGCCTTGTTGGGTCATGTGCCTCACACAGGTTTACGTGGCATGTGAGAGGCCAGATCAAAACTGGACCCCAGGCCCCGATTCCTAGTCAACCTTAGTGTTCAACAATCATTAAGATGTTTCCTAATTTAAAACTTTTCTGGAAAGTGTGATCAGTAGGAACTCCTAAAAAGGGCAAGAATAAACCCCTTTAAAATTCTAAGAGGGCAAAAGGTCAGAATTCCAAAGCCTGAACCCTTAGACATAGAGAATCAAAACTATTTGAGAAGATTATCCCAAAAACTTTATTTCAAAAAATTCTTAAAAGGTATTTAGATTTACCTTGTATCTGGTTAGAAATTAAGGACTGAAGGGCAAGGGCAGCTTCAACTTTGACAGGCATCTCCTTATCTTCAATCAGGCTCTTCTTTGCTAATTCAACTGCATTTCTCAGGTTGAGCTCATTATGAAACTTCAGGGAGCTAAAGGCATGAAGCACCCAGCAGGACTGTAAGAAGACAGCAGGTGGGAGCTCTCAGGGTTACGGCATTCAGTGGCAGCGTCACACATGTAAGAACTTCCCAGGAAAACACCACTGACTCTACCAAGAAGTGTTCATTTGTTTTTGGAGGGTGACACGTTGGCCTTAGTTTCTAACTTTGGGATTTCCCATTCTTTTTATAAAAATAAAGGTAGTTTCTGGCTGGGCGTGTTGGCTCACACCTGTAATCCTAGCACCCTGGGAGGCTGAGGAGGGAGGATCGCTTGAGCTCAAGAATTCAAAACCAGCCTGAGCAACAGTAAGACCCCAGGTCTACTAAAAATAGAAAAAGTTGTAAGTTTTTCAAACTCCTGGTTCAAGCAATTTTTAAAGAAAAATTTTTAAATGTTTCAAACTCCTGGGTTCATGCCAGGCATGTGGTGGGTCCTTATAGTCCCAGCTACTTGGGAGGCTGAGGCAGAAGGATTGCCTGAACCCAGGAGTTTAAGGTTGCTGTGAGCGAGACTAAGGATACAGCACTATATAGCCTGGGCAAACAGAGTGAGACTCTGTCTTAAGGAAAAAAAGGTACTTTCATTACTTTTATATTACCATATGTCATCACCTTTTTTACAGGAAAGAAAAAGAGAAGCCAAATGTAAGTATCCCTGAAAAACAATCCCATTTATGCTTTTAGTAATTTTTTTTTTTAATTTTTCAGTTTTTTTTTTTTTGACCGGGGCTGGGTTTGAACCCACCACCTCCGGCATATGGGGCCAGCGCTCTACTCGAGCCACAGGCACTGCCTTTTTTTTTTTTGTAGAGACAAAGTCTCACTTTATCGCCCTCGGTAGAGTGCGGTAGCATCACACAGCTCACAGCAACCTCCAGGCGATTCTCTTGCCTCAGCCTCCCGAGTAGCTGGGACTACAGGTGCCCGCCACAACGTCCAACTACTTTTCTGTTTTGCAGTTCGGCTGAGATTGGGTTTGAACCCACCACCCTCGGTATATGGGGCCGGTGCCCTACTCGATGAGCCATAGGCACTGCCCTGCTTTTAGTAAATATGAGTCATAACTAATTTGTTGTTTGTAAAAGCAACTCCTAATAAGTATTTGAAATCATTTGCTGGCCCTTCACACTTTAATGCTAGGTGACACATTATTTTCCCTTACACCTACTGGCTTAGCAAATTTTCTTTTTTCACTCACAGAAGATACCAAGAATTTTAAACCTTTTATAAATTATCAATTTTTAAACTATTAGACCACAGAATCATTATTACTTCATTTTATACTCTGTAGGCATACAAGACAATCAACAGAAATTAATTTGATTTACCAAAGACTTCTGGAAAAAGTTACAATTCACACAGTTGCTCAAAGCCAAGAGCCCAACTATCAAGATGTTCATTTGCCTTCAGTATCCCTAGCCTACATTTGTCTAAACATTTCTCTAGTGACTACTAAGTATTTAAAATGCTTTCAAGTGTACAAGGTTTTATTAATATATGTTGTTTTTAGCAAGACATTTTTTGTGATTATATATTTATAAAGACAAATACCAGGCTCTTCAATTGAAGTTCTATTTCTATTTCTTAATAAAATATAAAGATTCTAGAAAGAATATACTCTTAGAACACAAATATGTTTTCATGGAATATTATTTATCCATATTACTGAGGCAAATCTACCCAATATATTAGAAAACAAATTCCACTTTTTAGCCAAACTAAAATTTCATACCATTTTAGATAATGAAAATTAATCTCTTTATGAATTTACATTGTACCATGCTGCCAAATCACCTTTTCTCTCACATATGCAGCAAGTGAGATGAGCGTGACAAATGTAATCAGCTGGAATTAAAATCTCTAACAACGGCTCGGCGCCTATGGCTCAACGGGCTAAGGCGCCAGCCACATACACCTGAGCTGGTGGGTTCAAATCCAGCCCGGGCCCGCCAAACAACAATGACGGCTGCAACCAAAAAATGGCCAGGCGTGGCGGGCGCCTGTAGTCCCAGCTACTTGGGAGGTGGAGGCAGGAGACTCCCTTGAGCCCAGGAATTGGAGGTTGCTGTGAGCTGTGATGCCAGGGCACTCTATCCAGGGTGACAGCTTGAGGCTCTGTCTAAAAAAAAAAAAAAAATCCCTAACAACCCCTTTCTTTACTAGTTTATTCCCGACTCACCTGATATGACTGTAACAGACATTCTAATTGACTCCTTTTCATCTCTGTATGTGGTAAAAGGCCAATTCATCCAAAAATATTTATTTCAATAATTATTTTACAGGTAAAGATTTAAGACACAACAGAGATATGGAAAACTTACTCTAGCTCGGAGATATCCTAGGTTAGACAGTAATAACGGAAATACATGATTCTGTAGAAACAATTCCATTTGGTCCTTGAATAAACTCTTCTGTAAGGAAATAGAAATTAAATTTCAACTTATCAATGTCTTTTTCACATGAAAGAATTACTTTCTAATAAAGTAAGTTTATGATGACTTGCATTTATAACTATACCTCTATTTATAATTTTGTAAAATCAGTCTATATAGTGCATGTTTTAAAACAAGACAAATAGTACCTTATATTAATTTGATATTAATTTGTATAGAAATAATATAGGACTTTCACATTTTTTATATACCTATAGTTTCACTCTGAAAAACTTGAACAAAAGTCAAATTTTCTTTTTAATTAATGAAATAGATGACAGAAAAAAGGATATTTACAAATCAACTCAACTATCCCAAAGTAGTCACCAGTTTTAAATGACCCAGAACTTTCACGCTCTTGCATTTGCCTGTGCTTCACGGTTTTTATTAAGTAAATTAAATTTTGATTATCTTAACCTTTAATAAAATCTCAGCTAGGGAACCAATCACATGCAGGGCTCCATCTTTCTTCCTAGGGTCAAAGTTCGGATCTGTTAGGATTTGATAACAGAATGCCATCATTTTTGGTAACACCTAAAGAAATCAAAGAATCCATTTTAGTCTCCATGTACTTTCACTATCTTACTATAATAAGTAAATATGCTGCACAAATTTTCAAACATATAGCCATTTTATTGTGTTTTATCAAGTATAAGCTCAATAAGAAAGGTATAATTTGTTAAAGAAAACCAAGTCACCAACGATTCTCCACCCTTTCAGGACAACTCCTTACTAGGACAGAAAAATATTCTTAAAGTGACAAGTTATAACTAGTAACAATATAATTTTTCAAATACTAGGAGTGTATTAGAGTACCAAATCAACATAGGCTGCCTGTTTAGGATTTGAAAAGAATAACTACACACCTCTTTTCTTTTCTTTGCAGCAGTATATAGTAGAGTCTGGGCTGCTGTAGTGGGAGATGCATAATCTTCAAAAATATCTAAGATTTTTAAAAGTTAAATCATGTTAGTAAAAATACAATTAACTTACAGATTTTATTTTATTTTACTTTATTTTATTGAGACAGAGCCTCAAGCTGTCACCCTGGATAGAGTGCTGTAGCATCACAGCTCACAGCAGCCCCCAATTCCTGGGCTCAAGCGAGTCTCCTGCCTCCGCCTCCCAAGTAGCTGGGACTACAGGCGCCCGCTACAACGCCCGGCCATTTTTTGGTTGCAGCCATCATCGTTGTTTGGCGGGTCCAGGCTAGATTCAGGTATACGTGGCTGGCACCCTAGCCCGTTGAGCCATAGGCACTGAGCCAACTTACAGATTTTAAACGTAACTCACAACTATTCCAAACCAAGACATAAAACAGTCCATATATGACTGTTTATAGTATTAAAAAGCTAAGGATGTATCACCAACACTCCCATGCACAATATTTATCAAACTCTATGTTTGGATTTTCAAACAATTATATACTTTTAAAAAACACAATAGAGATATTTATTTTGCTAAGTGCTTTATCAAAAAACAACAAAAATTTATTTTGTGTTTATTTTGTGCCAGCCACTGTTCTAGACTCTAGGGATTCTAAGATCAATAAAAAGTTCTCTTGGCTTGACGCCTGTGGCTCAACAGGCTAAGGCACCAGCCACGTACACCTGAGCTGGCGGGTTCGAATCCAGCCCAGGCCAGCCAAACAATGACGGCTGCAACCAAAAAATGGCCAGGTGTTGTGGCGGGCGCCTGTAGTCCCAGCTACTTGGGAGGCAGAGGCAGGAGACTCACTTGAGCCCAGGAATTACAGGTTGCTGTGAGCTGTGATGCCATAGCACTCTATCCAGGGTGACTGCTTGAGGCTCTGTCTCAAAAAAAAAAAAAAGAAGAAGAAGTTCTCTGGCTGGGCGCAGTGGCTCACACCTATAATCCTGGCACTCTGGGAGGTGAAGGTGAGAGAACTGCTTGAGCTCAGGAGTTTGAGCAAGAGCAAAAACCTTGGCTTTACTAAAAATAAAAAAAAAGTAGCTGGGCATTGTGGCAGGTGCCTGTAGTCCCCCCTACGCCGGAGGCAAAGGCAGGAGGATCACTTGAACCCAGGAGTCTGAGGTTGCTGTGAGCAAGGCTGACACCACGGCACGCTAAAAACAAATGTGAAATAGGGCCAGGCACATGAATTACAGGGTGGCTCATGCCTGTAATTCTAGCACTCTGAGAGGCCCCGGTGGGTAGATTGCTTGAACTCACGAGTTCAAGACCAGCCTGAGCAAAAGCAAGACCCTGTCTCTACTAAAAATAGAAAAACTGAGGCAAGAGGATCACTTAAGCCCAAGAATTGGAGGTTGCTGTGAGCTATGATTCCATGGCACTTTATCCAGGACGATAGCTTGAGACTCTGTCTCTAAAAAAAAAAAAAAAAAGTGTAAAACAGGGTAAGGAGACAGAGTGACAGAGTATGGGGTGCTAGTTTAAGTAGGGCATCAGGGCAGCTCTCTCCAACTCTCTGTTCAGATAACGTTAAAGCAAAAAGTGAATGAAATGAGGGAGAAAGCTATCCATGGACACAGCACTCCAAACAGAGGAATCAACAAGCGTGGAAGCCTTGAGGGATACTGAGCAGTGCTGGGCTCTGCCAATAAACAGGTGCCACCAGTATTCCTGTCACGTATTACAAAAGTTCCCACAAATTTCGGAATAGGCAATTTTCGGAATAGGAAATTGAAACTGTTCCAGTTTGTTTAAATATAAAAAATAAAGCCAAATCTATGCCTCTAAACACAAAATACTAATAACTAAGTTTGGAGTACTGTTAAACATCTAGTATTCTATGTGAAGCAGTTCGTGTGTATCATTGTACACAGAACAGAAAAGGTAGCTGGGCATGATCCAACACTATCACCATTACCCATTTTACTGCATCTTTTTTTTTTTTTTTTTTTTTGAGACAGAGCCTCAAGCTGTCACCCTGGATAGAGTACTGTGGCATCACAGCTCACAGCAACCTCCAATTCCTGGGCTCAAGCAAGTCTCTTGCCTCCGCCTCCCAAGTAACTGGGACTACAGGCGCTCACCACAACGCCCGGCCATTTTTTGGTTGCAGCCCTCATTGTTGTTTGGCGGGCCCGGGCTGGATTTAGAACCCACCAGCTCAGGTGTACGTGGCTGGCGCCTTAGCCTGTTGAGCCACAGGTGCCAAGCCATTTTACTGCATCTTAGAGAGGTCAAATAACCTGCCTATAGTCACACAACAGGCAAGCAACCAAACCAACATTGAATCCAGGCCATCCTAATATCACAACCTTTTTAGTTTATACCAAATCTAAAAGCATTAATATTAAGGGTTATGGGGAGAAGGTTAAAGGATACACTAAAAAGAAAAATAATAAAAACATTTTATCTATCAATACATTTAGATAGAAATGGTTTGTTCACATATATAATTACAAGTGCCTGGTTCGGCGCCTGTGGCTCAACGGGCTAAGGCGCCAGCCACGTACACCTAAGCTGGTGGGTGCTCCTAAATTATACGGAAATTCAAGGATGTCCCAAAGTGAGAACTCGACCTAGAAACTGATACTCCAGAGGAAACAAAAAGGGGTGGTCCCTGCGGATGGGCATCTCTGTGGCATCTGTGGGTTCTCAGAACCCACAAGAGAGACGAACAGAGCGGCCTCTCAGCTCCCACACCCAAAAGCCTCAAGCTCTCTGATTCAATAGAACAAGTGTGCAAAACAGAACTTTTGAGGATTTAACAAAGTCATAAAATCTACTTTAAATATAAATTTAGTTACATTACTTTATATATCCAGGAAATGATGAGCAATAAAAATATCCCAATTACCAAATTTCATCCTTATATATTCATACGGATCTTCTTGCCATAGCTCTTCATCCTCATCTTTATAACACATCACAGAAAAAATCACATCTTCAGAGATATTCTAAGATGAGATGGGAAAAAAAGCCAATACATGGGTATAAGTTATTCACACTTCAGGAATACCAATAACGTGTTTATTGACAGCCTTTTTAATGTAAATTTTCCCCCTTGTTACTTTAATCTTTTAAACATGCATTTACTAAAGTGAAGGCAGGGAAATAAGAGCCTCTGAGAAGAGGCTGTTATTGAAGAGTTAGAAGATTGCTTTTAAACAAGTGATAAAGGAGAAAGAGGCAAATGTATATGCTATTTTTTGAAGCAAGAATAGGGATGATAAAGTTTTATTAACAAATCACTATGAAAAATACTTCCATTCTTTAAGGAAGGAAAATGTTAAGTCAAGGTTTTATTAACTATTATGTTTCTTATTTTGAAATTTTTCAACATTTCCATCTTCGTCCTAAGTGGAAATGTATCAACAATGTTAAAGTTTTCTTTTCTTCTTCCATTTTTTAAAAACCAATTTCCTACTCTGGAAGCGTGGGTTTCAGTAGGAAAAAAATTCCATCTTCTAGTTTCTCCGTACATTGCTGCTATGCTCTGTTCAGTCCTTTTGTTCTCTAACAACTAGTTACATAAAAACAGGGTCACCTCTTAAACTTAGTCCTGGGGAAAAAAAATTTGCCAATAGGTAAGTTTTCTAATTCCTACTTTACAGCCATGTAAAAATAAGGCCAAAAGTATCAAATAGAGAAGAAATGCTATCATAACTCACTCTTTACAGGAACATAGTAAAAAAAAAAAATCAGTATCTTTATTAATTACAAAGAAATTATTACTATTTGATCAAAGTGATTAGGCAAACAGTTATTAAGACAAGATACTGCACCGGTAAGACCTGTAATAAAATAACACTAAACAAATTCCATTGTGGACACAAAGGCAAAGTGAAAGAATTTAATTTTATTTTCAGTCACCATTATACAGACTTTAAGAACCACTGGTTTGAGAGAGGGTGCGTATTCAGTTCCTAATGTCTTTATTTTTTTTCCCTAAATGTCTTTAAATTACCCAAAGTTATCTGTATGCAAATAAGAATTCATTTATTAATGGCCCATAATTTTCCACTCTCATTTGTTCTTAATTACAATGCTGAATTCTACTTTAGGTAAACAATTGATTAAAAAAAACAGAAAACTTTAACTTCTGCTATAGAACTTCACAGATCCAAAAAAAGAAACCAAAACCTTTCTTAAGAGCTCATACCTACAAAAGAAAATAGTCACATATCAACCTTCAGTTTCTGGAAAAATAACACTACGTTAGTAGATCCCAGGTGACAATTTTCAAAATGCTTTTATACACAATACCTCATTTGATCCTAGCAACCTATAGATGAGAACAGTAGAAAAACCTTATCTGCCTTAATGGAGTAGAAACTGAAGCTAAGTGAAATTTCAAACAAAATCAACTGAACCCAAGTCTTCCAACTCATAAAACTTAAAGCTCTCACTCTTCTTAAATACTTAAATTTCCAAGCCCTTCATACCAGATAAAGACTGCAACTTTTAGAAATTATTAAAAGAAATAAAAATATTTACTATAAAATATTGGACTAGTAATGTGTACTTTGTCTAGTAAATCAGGAAAATCTAATTTTACCAGAGAACAACTTTAGATCACTGTTGACACTAACCTGTATATGAGGCTTCATCTGCTTCCAGGTGACAGAATGAACAATCCCTTGGTTGAGATAATTGAACGCTTGCTGCAGAACACGGGGGGCTACATATTCTTTCTGTCTATACTGATCTAAAATTTTTAGTAGTACCTGTGGGAAAAGAGAGGCAATATAAGAGAATATAAACAAATGTAAGGTTAAAAGGGAGTGGAGGCAATTTTGGCATGACATAAAATCCAGAATCCACAGAGATAAAAATTAACAGAGTTTGAGAACACCAATACTTTGTGAGGGACTCTATCTGGGCAGTTTTAGTTATTAGACAAGTCCATGTTCTACTGAACTAAAGGCTATCTCACTATAATTTCCAGGCCTGTGTCCTACTTCTAACCTGTAGAATTACTGAGAGTAAGTCTGAGTTCTATTATAGTGCTAGCTTTTCAAATAAAATAACACTTCTGTTTTAAAAAAAAGTTTTTTTGTTGTTTTTTTTTTTTTTTTTGCAGTTTTTGGCCGGGGCTGGGTTTGAACCCGCCACCTCCGGCATATGGGGCCAGCATCTTACTCCTTTGAGCCACAGGCACTGCCCTGTTTAAAAAAAGTTTTGACTAAACATTTAAAACTTCCATACAGCAAGAGACAGCACAAAGAGATTTTATTATTTGATAAAGGCTCTTTCAAATTGGAAGAGAAAAGTTATTTAAAAAACAGTGTTGGCACAGCTCATTAGACCTCTGAAAAAATTAAATTAGCTCCCTAACTAAACTTCATACCAAAATAAACTCCAGATGGGGAAATATTTCAACAACGACAACAAAATGAAAGCATAGAATTCCTAGAATAAAGTGTAGGAAAGTTCTGTTTTATAATCTCAGACCACAGAAGGTCTTTGTAAGTGTAACACAAAACTGAGAAGTTATTTTTTAAGAGACTGATTTAAAAAACTGTTCATATGAAAGGAACCATGTCAGAGCAGCTGTGACTGCAATGAAGACTAAGAGTGGATAATACTGAGCACGGTTCTTTTTAATACAGCTGTGCCTCATACAAAGCAGGGGGCGATGGGAAAGGAGACCACAATGGAAGAGAGAACAGCTCTTGGTGAGAGAACTGCTTTTATACATCAGGAATAGATGTCTTAAATAACATGGTACAAAGAGTTCACGACATGGATGCAAAGGTAGGAGATTTTAAAATACAGTACAACTTCCATAGTTGGCCACCCCCCTACAATGACCTAATTTTCATAGACAGGGCATGCACCACATGTACCTATCAGTACAGTAGGGCCAGTTCCTTACGTTGACCACCTCTGTATGTTGACCAGTTTCTTATAGTTCGTTGAGTGGTCTACTTACCGAGGTTCTACTGTATGTGTGTTTCATGTATACATACCTGTACGTATGTACATATGTATATATATAAACACACTTACATGATACTGGGAAAATTCTACTGAACACATTCCCTGTGGACATCAACTGTAACATGCTTAACAGAGTTTAATAGCAGAGAAAAGAGCAGGAGAGAGCTAACCAGCTTCCTGATTTTCCTGATATTTATGGTGAGTGGCTGAACAGATAATTTTACTAATTACTCACCAATTTTCGCTACAAGTGAGAAAATTATACTGTAGCTTTCTAAAATTGTCACATGATACTCATTCCACCAAATGTGATAATCCGTACAAGGAATGATACACATTCTACTAAGTGATAATCTATACAAGGAAGTCTTTAATCTTAAGACAAGTCCGTAGTACTTAACTTTAACTTAACTGCTGACAATAAAGACACATAAAAATCCAGAAACACTCTATCTCATTAAACTTTTGTCCATGTCTGATGAATCTTTGCTTCCTCAAGAGGGTCCTGATGCAGTGGTCAAAAACTATTAAATTTTCTTTTACAAACAAAAATATCCTGATAAATGGCAACACTGATCAACCCATCTTCATAGCTCACTTGTCCTTTGGGTTTTGAGATATCATCTAATTCCAGCAAAATTAGCCCACATCACAAAATCCCAAAACTACAGATGTTGGCATGGATGCAGAGAGAAGGGAAGGCTTCTACATTGCCAGTGGGAATGCAAGCTAATACGACCTTTTTGGAAAGAAGTTTGGAGAACACTCAAGGAACTAAAAGTAAACCTACTGTTCAATCCTGTAATTCCTCTACTAGGTATATACCCAGATGATCAAAAATTATTTTACAACAAAGACATTTGCATCAGAATGTTTATTGCAGCCCAATTCATAATAGCCAAGACATGGAAATAGCCCAAATGTCCATCGACCCATGTACACCATGGAATACTATGCAGCCATAAAAAAAGATGGAGCCTTCACATCTTTTGTGTTTACCTGGATGGAACTGGAACATATTCTTCTTCGTAAAGTATCTCAAGAATGGGGAAAAAAGTATCCAATGTACTCAATACTACTATGAAATCAATATATAACCACCTACACACTCATACAAATGGCAAAACATAACTATAGTCCAGAGAGTAGACGGGAAGAGGAGAGAAACAGAAGAGGACGGAAAATATGAAAAGGAGGGAGGGTATTCAGGGGGACCTCACCTAATATGCATGATACAATGGTACATTTCAAAACTATTAAGAAATGAGTATAATTGTGATGGATGTGTTACTTAGTTTAATGTAAGCATTTCACATTGCATACTGAAGCAGTACCCTGAACCCCACAAATACATTAATGTACAAAGTTATGATTTAATAAAAAACTAAAAAAAAAAAGTTTTTAAGTACTAGTATCAACTTGGATTGTTTGTCAAGAACTCCCAACTTTGCACTGTATAGAATCATTCCCAAACTTGCACAGAAATGTGTAAGTTCTCAGGTGAGAGTCTTAACATCCCCAAGCTCAACTAGTCTTGAAATAGACCAATCTAATCTAATTACTCACATCCTCTAATACAGAACATTAAAACAAAAAGGTAGGAACCCAAAGGTTAAAAAACTCAGAAGAGGCCAGGAAGTGCTAATAGAAAAATCAAATCTAATACTGTGGACAGCTACACTAGCTGTTTTACAAACATAAAAGGTTTGAGTTCAGAGTCGCAGAGTCTGGAAGTGCAGTTCTTGTGGTGATCTCCCTAGGACATTTGGTCCTAAAACTGCACTCTATCTGATTCCCAGAGCTGGCATTTTATCCTATATAAATATGCAATGAATTAATATGTTTATAACCTACTTTTAAACAGAAATGACTCAATTACATTCAGTAGTCATACATGTAGTCCTTCTACTTAAAAAGCATAAGTGTATTACCTGCTGAATTCCCACTGCATAGGTTTTCAAAAAGAATTCAGAAAATTCAAAGTATTCTTTTGTGACATTTCCTGGGCTTCCATATCTTAAAATACAAAGAGAAAATGTTTAAACACTGTGAGTTTAAAAACACACAGCATGCTTGCTAGTTTAAATACAGTCTCTGGTTGAAAGATCTAGTCAACTGAGACAGAAAACTAACACTTTTCCCTTTTTTCACAAGCCACTAAATAAAATCAAGATAAGCTGATGAAATTTGATGAAACATTATGAAACTTACCAGCCTAAGTTTCAGACAGAAGCATTCACCTACTAAACTAAGAGCTTAGCAAGAGCAAAAATAAAAATGTTGGTAGGGCATGGTGGCTCACCCCTGTGATCCTAGCCCTCTAGGAGGCCAAAATGAGAGGACTGCTTGAGCTCAGGAGTTCAAGACCAGCCTAGGCAAAAGCGAGACTCTGTCTCTACCAAAAACAGAAAATTTAGCTGGATGTAATGGCGTGTGCCTATTATTTCAAGTACCCGGGAGGCTGAGGCAGGAAAACTGCTTGAGCCCAGAAGTTTGAGGTTGCTGTTGGCTAGGCTAAGGCCATAGCACTCTAGCCCGAGGGACATAGAAAGAATATATCACAAAAAAATAAAACAAAAAAAAAAAAAAAAAAAAAAGAACGACAGGGAAGCACGGGTAGCTCAGTTGGTAGGGCACTGACCACATACACCAAGGCTGGTGGCTTCAAACCCAGTCCGGGCCAGCTAAAACAACCATGACAACTGCAACAAAAAACTAGCCGGGCATTGTGGTGGGCACCTGTAGTCCCAGTTACTTGGGAGGCTGAGGCAAGAGAATCGCTTAAGCCCAAGAGTTTGAGGTTGCTGTGAGCTGTGATGCCATGTACTCTACCAAGGGTGACAAAGCGAGACTCTGTCTCAAAAAAACAAAACCAAAAAGGCTCAGTGCCCGTAGCACAGTAGTTACAGCACCAGCCACATACACCGAGGGTGGCAGGTTCAAACCTGCCTGGACTAGCTTAAACAACAATGACAACTGCAACAAAAAAATAGCCAGGTGTTGTGGTGGGCGCCTATGGTCCCAGCTACTTGGGAGGCTGAGGCAAGAGAACTGCTTACGCCCAAGAATTTGAGGTTGCTGTGAGCTATGACACCACAGCACTCTACTGAGGGTGACATAGTGAGACTCTGTCTCAAAAAAAAAAAAAAAAAAAGAAAAGAAAAAGATCCATGCATACTTTTTGCAGTATCTGACACCACAGATAAGCAAAACAGTATTCAAAAAATCTGCATGTGGCCCAAGGGCCATAGGCTGGACACCCCTGCAGATATAGAGAATCAAGGGAACTAACCAATTTTAATATATCTAATACTGAGATAATGAGCAAAGAATCATAAATATAATAAACAGAGAATTACCGTTCAAAGAGGCGAGCTACAATATGCAGTGCCCACTTCTTACACTTCCACCATATCAGTTCTGGTCTATCATCCTCATCAATTTGCAGAGTCTCCTAGCAGGAGAAAGTCACACAGATTAAATTTCTGCAAAGGATTTATGTGAATGACAAAGGCAGAATACATTTTGGTATAGGTCAAGTCATTAAACGTCAAGTTAGATTGCCATACAAATACAAATTTTTGCTTTATAAATTGCTAGGCAGGAATTAAATAAGCAAAATAAATTTCAACTAACCAGTGCTGTTTTTCACATTTATCTCCTATCTTCAGAAGGCCCAAATAAAATAGAAAAGAAAATACAAAACACAATGGGCCCTTGAGGAAACTCCGAGATGACAGAAAGTTTCCACAGTTTGATCTGAATGACGGTAAGCCAAGTGATGCTTGTCAAAGTTCCCTAAATTCTGTGTATTTATGTATGTAATTTAAACCTCAATATCTTTGTTTCAAGATATGAACAACAGGCTCGGCGCCTGTGGCTCAACGGGCTAAGGCGCCAGCCACGTACACCTGAGCTGGTGGGTTCGAATCCAGCCCGGGCCCGCCAAACAACAGTGACGGCTGCAACCAAAAAAAAAATGGCTGGGCGTTGTGGCGGACGCCTGTAGTCCCACCTACTTGGGAGGTGGAGGCAAGAGACTCGCTTGAGCCCAGGAATTGGAGGTTGCTGTGAGCTGTGATGCCA
Source organism: Perodicticus potto (assembly GCA_963574655.1). NCBI lineage: Eukaryota > Metazoa > Chordata > Mammalia > Primates > Lorisidae > Perodicticus > Perodicticus potto. Next base: position 48 of record CAUYRH010170573.1, on the reverse strand, counting down.
CAGCACTCTATCCAGGGTGACAGCTTGAGGCTCTGTCTCAAAAAAAAA
>CAUYRH010170571.1:0-17429 GCA_963574655.1 Perodicticus potto | reverse complement strand
GGGAGAAGAGAAGTTCACCTTTATTGAGAAATGTAACAATCCTCGCTCTGTGACATTATTGGTCAAAGGACCAAATAAGCACACACTCACTCAAATCAAAGATGCAATAAGAGATGGCTTGAGGGCTGTCAAAAATGCTATTGATGATGGCTGTGTGGTTCTGGGTGCTGGTGCAGTAGAAGTGGCAATTGCAGAAGCCCTGATGAAATACAAGCCCAACTTGGAATGAAGGGCTGAGCCCAACTTGGAGTCCAAGCATTTGCTGATGCATTGCTCATTATTCCAAAGGTTCTTCCTCAGAACTCTGGTTTTGACCTTCAGGAAACATTAGTTAAAATTCAGGCTGAACATTCAGTATCAGGTCAACTTGTGGGTGTGGACTTGAACACAGGTGAGCCAATGGTAGCAGCAGAAGTAGGCATATGGGATAACTATCGTGTAAAGAAACAGCTTCTTCACTTTTGTACTATGATTGCCACCAACATTCTCTTGGTTGATGAGATCATGCCAGCTGGAATGTCTTCTCTGAAAGGCTGAATTGAAGCTTCCTTTGTATCTGAATCTTGAAGAGTCTACAAAGTGATCCTGAGGAAGATAGCTGTGGAATTTTTGTCCAAGCTTCAAGTGGTTTTCAAAGGAATTTTCTTTTCCCATATGAAAAAAAAGGAGAGAAAACTGGCACCTATTCAAATTCTGATGTTCCAAAATTATACATTATTTTTAATGTTGCACTGAAATAAACAAAAGCAGGTCTGGCAAATAGGACGTCCATTTTCCTTTAGCTACAGTGATATAAAATTACATACTAGATAAGCATACATTATTATCTACCTTGTCATTAAATATTCCTTGAAAAAAAATCATAATTTTACAGAGAAGTAAAATGACCAGCAAGTATCAGGAGTATCCAATGATTGTGTGACTACGAGAGGGACGTGAAGAGAAGGGCCTTACTGACATGATTCTCCAAAGAGAGATTTGTGTCAGATTATGAAGGCCTTCTTGCATCATGATAAAGAGTTTTAACTTTAGCTTACAGGTAGTGGGAAGTAATTTCTAAGAAGGAGAGTAATAGGATTTGACTTAAACAATTAGAAAAATAATCGTTTGGAATAACGAAGGGTCTGAAGGTAGAAAAGCAGCAATTGGCTATTTAAGTAGGTCAAGTGGAATGAGAGCAGTGCCAGAGATACCAAACAGATGGAAATGCACTAAAAAAACCCCTGGAAGTCATAGCACTTGTAAGATGCAACAGTAATTATTTGAAAATTGAAATGTAAAAATGCAACAATTAATTTATTTGATTTTTATTCAATTACTTAAAATTAATCAGATATATTTTCTCATGACAGGAAAAGCTATGTGGGCCATATCAAGCCCTTCCTCAATATTTTGTTCCTGGCAATGCTATAAAGTATTTTGAAAGAATCATATTTGAAGCAGACAAACGATCCCATGTGTGCACTCTAATTTCCCCAACTTCTCCTAATGAAACCATAGGGAGGACAGATTATTTCCCAATTTTGATGTCATCTTCAATCCAGTAGAAAACTTAAGGGTTTCAAACTCTTGTCCCTCTCCCTATCCTCACTCAGCCTTAGCAGAGATGAACAGAGTTGACCCCAAATTAGATAGTTTGGAAGGTGTGCCAGTTCAAGACCTATGAGATGAAAGATTGAATTATACTTACGAGAAGTTCAGTAGGGGAAATGCCTGTGTGGGTGTGACGGATGAAGGGAAGGGAGCCAGGGAAGGAGTGAGAGAGCCTTCATAATGTGGCACAGGTCTGACACTTGATAAGTAGAACTGGCTGAGATTGTTGCCAAAGAGAGGTTTGACAAGGCCAATGTGAGATGTCACTTGACTGCTGACATTAAAAGAGTCTGCAGGAATAGGCCAGCACCAGTCCCCAAGCAAGTCTCAGTCACTCATGGGGAGTAAGCCACAGGCAGCCCAGCTCCAAAGCTGGATCCAGAGGGGCAGAAACAGTGGTAGTCAATCCATCATGCTCTCTGCTACAGATGATGTAGGCAGTGCGTTTTCCTGGCTGCCAAAGGAGAAACTGGGCATATGTTATCTAGCTCCAAAACCTCTCCCTTCAAAAAATTATGGTGTTTTTACTGCTTTAGGTCAAGACATAGATTTATCCTATGGTGGATAAAGAGGCCCACATTTATTTTTGAGGAAGTGTCTGGTGCATGAGACCAGAGTCCTTGTAAAAGAAATGAGTATTAAAATTTGGGGGACTGACATACACCAGTGGTGACTGAGGGACTTCCAGGGTAGCTATAAAATATGGCTTCCATTTTGACTTTGACCATGTATAGAAATGTATATCAGACTAGGTAGAAGTTTACAATTATGCAATTTTTTTTGTTTGTTTTGTTTTTGGTTTTGGTTTTACTCTGGTTTGAAAGGCTTTAAGCCTTAGGATCCATAGGATTTTTTCATTAGGTGATAACTACAGCTTAGGGCAGCTCTTTCTTCACAGGCACTGTCATGGACTAAACTGGGCAATAGCCATAGGAATGAGGGGTGGTGAGCTTTATCAAAGCATCAATCTATGGTAGACTTGGGCAGGCTCAGGACAAATGATATTGTTATTTGACCTTGGACCATACAGGTGCAGCTTCCTAAACAGATGCAGCTGAGGCAAGGATTCAAATGTAGAAAACAGCATTTTTACTCAATTAAACATTAGGAGGCAGAACAACATTTGCCAATGTTATGCTGAAAGGATTTAGCACATGCTGCGCCTGAGTTTTACATGTGCTAAACTGTACCTGTAAGCTTCCAGGTTTACATTAACAATGTCAGGTACAGCTGGGTGCCTATAGTTCCAGCTACATGGGAGGCTAAAGCAAGAGAATTGCTTAAGCCCAAGAGTTGGAGGTTGCTGTGAGCTGTGATGCCACAGCACTCTACCAAGGCGACAAAGTGAGATTCTGTCTCAAAAAAAAAAAAAAAACAACAAAAAAAACCCCTCAGGTACAGATAAATAGTACAAAGGAGAAATAAGAGGCTTTGTGTACAGCATGAGAAAGGATCTCTCCAAATAAGATTTGCTGTCTGGAGCTTCCACTGTTAAGAATTTCTAAGGTCAGGCACAGTGGCTCATGCCTGTAATCCTACCACTCTGGAAGGCCAAGGTGGGAGGATCACTTGAGCTCAAGAGTTTGAGACCAGCTTAAGCAAGAGCAAGGCATCATCTCTACAAAAACAGAAAACTTATTTCAGTGTGTTAGCAGATGCCTGTAGTACTAGCTACTCAAGAGGCTAATGCAGGAGGATCATTTCAGCCCAGGAGGTAGAGGGTGGGATGAGTTATGATGATGCTACTATACTCCGGTCAGGGTGATACAGTGAGATTCTGTCTCCAAAATAAATAAATAAATAAATAATTCTAAACTTTGAAAAATAGCAGCAATGTCTCAATGCCATAACCTGGGAGAGAAGAAAGTTCACACAGTTGAGTCTTTCCCCCATATACATAATGCCAAAACTAACCATTTGCTGAATTCTCCTGAATGAGTTTACAATGAATTCTGGATAACTGGCATCAGCAGGCTGGCATTATGAAAGACTAAGACTATTTTGTCAGTCTAAGCTTCTTCACTCAGATACCATTGAGCCTGCACTGTGCAATAGTAGTTCATAAGACTAGTTCTTTGGAACATTATTTGCCTTGTATAACTGTTTTTCTAAGGACTAGAGACTGCTCATTTCAGAATTTGTTGAGCTAGTATGTCCTGTTCATCATTTGAACTCTTTAAGAGTATAGCTCACAAATCATTTGGCATTAAGCTAACACAACTTATGAGGCCCTGAAGGATCTACAGCCATTTCAGTAAGAGACCAAGCAGAAGCTTTTAAATGAAATCCAGCTCTATCAAGCATTCATAATGCCTCTCACTGAGATTGAGCAGGGTATTAAGGATTTTTTTTTTTCATTTTACAACATGGGCAAGGGAATTTGATTTGATTTTTTTTAATTATTTTTTATTAAAATATAACTTTGTACATTGATGCATCTATGGGGTTCAAGGTACTGCTTTGATACACAATGTGAAATTCTTACATTGAACTAAGTAACACGTCCATCATAATTATACTCATTTCTTAATAGTTTTGAAATGTACCATTGCATCATGCACATTAGGTGAGATCCCCACAAATACCTCCCTCTTGCCATATCCCCCCTTCCCTCCCCTCTCTCTCCTTTTCCCTTCTACTTTCTAGACTATAATTATGTTTTGCCATTTGTATGGGTGTGTAGGTGGTTATATATTGATTTCATGGAATTTGATTTTAGACTTCATTTTCTTCATGCTTTTCCATAAACTTGAATTTAAATTTATGAGCTCTTTTTTTTTCCTGCTTGCTCCTCCAGATCCACTCTTTATCCTACTTTGTACCCCAGACGCTGCACAGTCTCCTTTCCATCTGGCTTCTCCCTAGATTCAGCCAGTGGAAAGTGCCAAGAAGACAAGGGGAAAAGTAGGTTAGGGCATTTTTTCCCTTGATTCCTTATCTGCTGGGTTACTAGGAGTTGGTGGCACCTTTTTCCTTTCAACTGCTTTATTCAGATTGTGAGTTTTCCCCACCCATTGCTTCTTCAGGCCTACGGTAGCAACAAGCATAGTCTGTTGACAGACTCAAAGTATAGCACATCCTTGTTAGTTTCTCTATACTGTGTCTATACCAGTATAACCAGTCCCTTCATTAAAGTGTTCTCAATTGCCCAGTTTGAATGTGCCATCTGCTTCCTGGTAGGACCTAGTGGATATAACCTGAAAGGGGAAATTAAGTTTAAAACCTTACCTTCTCACTGAAAAGTTGATAATAGGAAGGGGAGTGTATTTTATGATTTGTAATTTGTTCCCTTTGAAGAACTTCTGAGAGGACACTTTGGATATGTGATTGGACGTGTTGGAGATGTAAAGTAGCATATAAGTAAATGTCATTGAGTCAGAGTAATTTTGTAAATTAAATTAACTGTATATTCTAACGACCTATTTTAGACCCTTCTGCATGTAAAATCTAGAGGGTCTAGTACTGGCAGAGCAGCCTCAAAGAAGTGGGGGAAGGGTCATCCTGAAGGGACTATTGCTCCCCTTGTCCTGGTGTGATGGCCATACCTTTGGTTGACCAAAGATCTAATAGTTAAACTCAATGGATTAAGGCACCAAAAACCTAGAAAGTTTTAGTGATGACAGATGTTTACTGCCTACTTCTAATATTTCCATTAAGGCAAAAGGTGGCTTATTAGTGAAACATTCCTGGCCACTCTCCACCCCCTCATTAATCTATTCTTTGAGTAATTTACATAACAGGTAAGACTAGAAGGAGAAACAGGTATGAAAAACCCTGTCTGCTCTTTCCATTCTCTAGGAAGGCCCTACTTACCTAAAGCAAATGGGCAGTCTGCTCAGTTCCAGTCTTAGATTCCTGCCCTTTGATTTAAGATGTGTTTGTGTATGGGCAGAAGGAAAGCTTCCTTATTCCAGACAGCCATGATTTGATGGGAAAATTTGCCTAATACCAAAATTCAATATTAAAAGACAAATGTGAAATAGTAGCTTATGTACAAGGAAGATAAGATTTGAACTTCCATCTGCTTTGTTCCTTGCGAAAAAGAGGTAATATTTAATCTAATAATCCCCAACACATATGAATTTAAAAATATTTTAGATCAAATTTCATATTTTCTAATACAATGTTCTTCATAAAATATAAGATAAATAATATCGATCTAACATCAAAGATTAAGAGGTGATTTAATTAACTTCTTTCAAAAACCAGAAATTACAATGCTCAGCAAAAATGCTACGCATTAAAATTATATAGCAATCAGTGAAATTATTAAAGATAATAGATCTGTTATTATTTGGAAGATTTCAATAAATTTAACTAAAATGGGTATAGACTTTTTAAAAGCTAATAAATCACAACAAGTAGAAATTTTTTTATTTGGGCTCCCTTTCTTGACTCTTTCCTTATTTTCTGTCTCCTCTCCTTTGTCTGGTAATACATCCCTGTGGTTAAACATAAGCACTGATAAGGGAGTCTGGTAAAACAGCTGCTGACATCAGGTCAGCATAAATGATAGAAGGAAACATTGCTCTCATAAAAGAGTAGACCTTTCTTGTTTTGGGTCGTGTTTGATATCCAAGGGGGCACACACAGAAAGTGTTGGTTGGCAAAGATATATCATTAAGTGAAAGCTATTAGAGTTGAAAGATGAACATTTATACTTGAGAAAATTACTTTTATATTAAATGATTGAAGAGTTGCTGGAATAGGCCACTGAAGTTCTGCTGAAAGATATTTTCTGAGGAAGATAACGCTGAGGGTGTGGGGGAGATTTCCTAACACAAATCATCACAGTAAGCCTAGCATCAGTTGTGATGATGTTGTGATAAATAACTCTTGTAGATGTCATTCCCAATCAAGCTCTCTTTTCACTGAAGTTTGGGCTACTCTATGCTGGAGGCTGAGAATAAAAGACCAGCTTGTCCCAGGAAGGAAGTTATTTTCCAACACAAGCAGCATGGGCCAGGAGAATGCCCTGAGCAGATTAGTATGGTACATGGCCCTGGTAAGGGAACCCTAAGATTCGTGGTAATTTGTTCTACATGTGAACTGCTGTCCAAACATCAAGAGGCAATACCTGAGGAAAGAATAGGCGTTTCAAAACCTGGGTGTTTTGTATCACCTTTACACTTCATGCTCATCAACCATAAGAGCACACAGTTTCTTAGTCATAGACCTTGCTAGGAAAAGAAAACCTTGCTACCAAAGACAAACAATCCAGTTGACAATATTTATGAAAAGGTAAATAACATAATAAAGTAGCAGATACTTATAACAAGGTAATAATGAATAAAGCTAAATACCCAGTTTTAGGAAAATACAGTGATATCAGGCTCTTATGATTATATTATCAAGGACACAGAATCAGGCCATCCTTAGAGTCTGGAGTAGAGTTTCCCCAGAAAAGAGCTTTTCTTCCTATTGACAATCATCCTAAAAGGTGTTAAACCAGAGGGTTTGGGGAAAGAACTTAGGCAATAAAGGAAACTTGTCTCTTCTGGACAGGAGCACTTGATGCATGAAAAGTTCGGAGAATCATGGAGTGGTTCAAATAGTAAAGTTTGAGCTAACAGTGCAGGCTTAAAGCAAGGTAAAGAACAAACCTGTAAGTGACCATGATGCTTCAGTAAAGCATAAGCAAAAATGTTAAAGGCCTCATTTGTGTTGCTACTATTTAAAAAGGCCCAGTTATAGGCATTTTAGGAAGGAGCACTACAAGTAAGAGGAATAAGTTGGACACTACAAAAGCACCAGGTGGAATGGCTATCTCAGAAGACTCAGTTGGCAGGAAGGCAGAAGCATCTGGATCAAATGAAGAAGCCTGAAAAGAAGGAATTGAGGAGTTTGTGCCTGAACAGATGAGAACCAGTACTTGAGGAAAAGCCAGAAAAAAGCTGAGGTTCATTTTGATGAACCTCATTTCCTGACAATTAGGTTGATGGGAGATTTGCCATAACAATCTGCATGCAAATATAAAGTTTGCTTTGCTTTGATAATAACAGATTTAATAACTTAAAGCTCCACTATACATAGGGTAAACATCTGTCTCATTGCTCCGGTCAGATCCAATTTGTGCCTGCTGTGCAGTGTAATGATCATGAGTGCTCACTTTCAGTACCAAGAGTGCCAGATTTAACAATAAATACTATGATCACCCAACCTTAGCACTGCATCAATGACACAGAAAAGTCAGAAAGGGGCCTGTTACTGAAGGATGAAACAGATCACAGTCTATCTGAAATGTGTCTTAAAGGAAGGGAGGGTTTAAACAAAGAGAAAAAAATGCAATGATTTTATAGGAAAAATGAACAGCATATGGAAATAAGTTGGGAGGCATACCTGTCATTTCTTTGCTAATATACATTGAATTCTTATGTGTTATGCACAATTCTGTGTTTACTCACATTGCTCCTTTTACTCCTTATAATAACCATATATGATAGATACTATTATAAGTCTTTTTCTAGTAAAGCATAGTATTTTGTTAAGTTGAGTAAATGTAACTAGTTTATACAAAGTACACAGGGAAAAGACGGCAGAGCAAAAATTAAACACCGGTACCCCAGCCCTTCTATAATATCGTACCTATCAGAGAATAATAAGTAGATTTACTTTGCTAAAGTTTATGATGAAAAAAATAGTGGTAGATAAGGTTGGCAAGATGAATAAAAGGGTCCATTCCACCTTGATAAAGCATTTGTGCTTCATTCTTTTTTTTTAAATTTCAGTTTAATATGAATATACAGATGATTGGGTTACATTGTTTGCATTTTGTTAGGTAAAGTCAAGTTGTAACTGTGCATCTCACCCAGGAGGTCTGCCATGTATGCTTACATTGTGCCTGTGCACCAATCCCCCTCCCTCCTTCCCTCTCTTCCCCTCGCTCCTCCCCCTTGTCCCCAACTTGAGTTTGTGTTTTTCTCTTGTATGGATATTTGTTCATCTACTGGATTCACATTAGTATTGAGTACATTGGATACTTGCTTTCCATTCTCGTGATACTTTACTAAGTAAAATGTTCTCCAACTCCATCCAGGTTAATACAAAAGATGTAAAGTCTCCATCTTTTTATGGCTGAATAGTATTCCACGGTGTACATATACCACAATTTACTAATCCAGTAATTAGTTGATGGGTCTTTGGGTTGATTCCTCATCTTGGCAACTGAGAATTGAGCTATGATAAATGATCTAGGGCAAATGTCCTCATGATAAAATTATTATTTTTCTTCTGGGTAGATACCTAGTAATGGGATTACAGGATCAAATGGAAGGTGTACTTTGAGTTCTTTGAGGATTCTCCATACTTCTTTCCAAAGAGGCTGTATTAGTTGGCAATCCTGCCAGGAATGTGAATGTGTTCCCTTTCTCCACATCTGTGCCTGTATCTGCAGCTCTGGGACTTTGTGATGTGGGATATTCTCACTGGGATCAGGTGATATCTTGAAGTGATTTTGATTTGCATTTCTCTGATAATTAGGGACGATGAGCATTTTTTTCATGTGTTTGTTAATTGTGCTTCATTCTTCAAATACCGTGAAGCTAGTAAAGGTTTTAACAAAATGATTTAAGCAAGGCTATTTTCAGAAGACTTATCTTTGAGAGCAGCATACAGAAGGAATCAGAATTAGACCAATAAGGTTGTTTTCATCACAGTGGTTTAGCATTTCAAATTTATTTTACTACCCCACTTTGCACATTTGTATGAACATATGTGACAGCTTTAGAAATTATTTGCAACTAAGACTTGTGGAGAATAAGATTAACATTCAGAAAACAGGGGTATAAACAGGCAGAGGGTGTAGATACATATATTTGTACACACAAATACTTCTTGTTTAAAGATATGTATCTAAACAAACTCCAAAGCTAAGCATAAAAGCATATAGGAGAGGATCGGGTTAAAGATAAAAAGAGAAAGGAATAGTAGGGCTATGAAACAAGATTGGCATTTCAAGAGAGACGGGATCGGCTGCTGTTAGTAGAATGGAAAGGGCCCAACAGGTAGAATTTGAAGTTTTGTTTCAAAGTAAGAAAGAATTTTCAAACAATTACCACAATCCAAGAATGAAGTGAGTTGATGTGATTCTATGAGCAAATGCCTCTATTCTAAAAATTCTAATCTATGTGATTCTAATCCCAAATGCCTCTATTCTAAAAATTCAATCTATTTAATGTTATGCAAAAATGGGAAAGAAGTATGGCCAGCATTGTACATTTGCAGATGACGACAGTATATGTTCCATAGAAGGAAGAGCGGTGTGCATGGTGTGTGTGCTGTAGGAAGACTGGTAGGAGAGGGATGAATAGATTGGCAGATAGAAGAGATCAATGGATATTTTAAATAGGTGGAGCAATAGGCACGTAAGTATTACTACATTATTTTACCAAATTTCTGTTTCCAAAATGCAGAAGCCATAATCAAGACTCCAAGTTGAAAAGCTATGCCTGAATAATAATTCACATGCTCCATGTACCAGTAAATGGAAAAAGGAAAATGACTGAAAGCTTCAAGAATTATTTCTACCATCTGGATTTGGACAATTAGTATTTGTTCTAAGGTTATAAACGGGTACTATTTCACATTATTAAAAAGTCTACTGACTTGGAGTTCAGGGAGATCATTTTCACTAAAAGCTAAAGAATATATACTTGAAAGGATTTCTTCTCCCAGATGGCATATGAATATGGTATATGCTTCCTCTCTAAGCATCAAAATTTGGGACACTCTAGGTTCAACAGTGTGCTTTTTAATTTACCGAGATTGTGTTTGTAGTAATATATATTATATGAAATAGTAGATTATATTCTAAAAATTTTAATTATATTTTCAACTTACAAATTTAAAAAGTAACTTTTTAAAATTCTATGAAAATAAATCCATTAAAATAATAAACATGTTTATTACCATATATTTATATTATAGGTGTGTATATATATTTATATATGTATATATATATATATATATCTAGTGACGAGTATATAAGGTAAAACTTCCTTTGTATAGATAGTATACATCTCATGGTGGCCTAAAGAATGACACACCTTTCTTCTAATGCTTATATTTTTTTGAGGGGGAAAAATGAATTCTGCAAGTAAAGAATAACAATATTCTCACTTCTCACTTATTTCAACAGAAAGACAACAAATGTTACTTTTTAGCTTGTATTTTTTTGTTATATAATGAGGTCATTATTCCCAGAGAATAATTTCTCTTTCCAATTGCCTGAAACCACTGTCATAATATGATTTAGATTGGAAAGAAATAATCATAGTTTCTTTTCAATTAAGAGATATACTTCATTTTCCAATTTCTCCATTCTCTTCATTTCTTCCAAAACTCGTTATAACCCAAACAATTTCATTCAGCCCAAACAACTTCTGGGAATACAATCAAAGGTTACAGTATGATTGTGAAGTTTTAATATTGTCCTTTATCCTTTTCTTGGTAAAATTCTATGTTGACAAATAGAAACTCCAGCTTTTTAAAATATTTCCTTAAAACAGTACATTTGTGATGAAAATAAAATATAGAAAAACTATAGCTTGTCTCCAAATGTACCACTGTCAAAATATATTTTGCAATGCCTAAAATATTAAGAAACAATGATTACTGCTATGCCAAAAGTATAGTTTCACCAACTAAAAGAAGCTTTTCTTAATCCGCCAACTGAGAACAACCAAACCGCTCATGATTTAGCCCAGAGGTTAAGTCATTTGGAAACAACACTAGAAAGAGACTGCTCTTGAACCCCATTAGAGGGACCCTACCAAGTTCTTCCCACCAGCCACACTTTAGGACCTGAATCTGGGATTCACCGCTCTCAACTTAAGATAGCCCCTCCAAACTCCTTGAGCTATACACATGTAGAAGACCCTAAAGTAAAACTTACCAGGGAGGTTTCTCCTTAGAAGTAGACAACTCCCAAGGACGGACAGTTTTCCCAAGATTATGGATCAGGACTTTTCTCCTCTGTTATAATGAAAACTTTGTCCTTTTTCTACTGTTTCCTATGTTAGACCTTATACATGGCAAGATAATGTGATAATTAAGATTTCACAATAAATAAACTTACGCAGAGAACTTCACTGAATCCTGGATATAACATGTTAAACACACATCCTTATATGATCTTAGAGATCCTCAAGTTGACCCTGTAACAAATTTCACTGATATTATCAGTGTAACGATTTGTTCAAATTACAAATTCCCTCCTCTCTATAGAGTTAGGCATTTAGATTCACATGTCCAGATTCCATGTTTAAATCTAACAGTGGACAAACCTATAGTGAGGGTTTTTCTAGTTAAGTCAGAAGTTGAATAAGAAGACCAAAGTAAAGATAATTCAATAGTTTGTGGACAAATGTATAACCCTAATTTTTTAATTGACAGTTGCCTCCCACCATGCAATGATTCCATAATGGAGCCTGGATAAATATTACTAGTGCTTCCCTACTAGTGATTTCTAACACATCAGGCATACCACAGGGACATGTCTACTGTGCCCATCCAGCATATATTTTAACTGTGGAGGGATTGATGATCCTACCATATGTATGGGCAACTCCAAATCTCCATGAAAAATTAGAGACCAATGTGGATTAGAGATTCTAACAGTACCACTATCACTCTGTAACCAGTTGAAAACTGCACATCTATTTACACCTCTTACTGGCACTGTAGTATGAAGAGGAATTTTTCAGAAGACATAAAACTCTTCAAATGGGCATCTTGGTGGAATGCTCCATCCTTGGTTTGGCATAAATGTAAATTAATAAGGTTATGATTAAAAATATGCCTCAAACATTAGCTACATAGCTGACTCTCCTGCAAAGACGTCAGTTGCCCAGCAAACTTTTTGAAATTCTCATGCTAACAATGTTTTAGATAAAAGGGGGAGGGAGTGTATATGATAGATAAGATCTCTTACTAAACTTGGAAAAATGATGTGCCTGGTATGACAGAGCTCAGTTCCAAGAAATTGACAAATAAGCTAGTTAAAAGAACTAAATTCTTCTTCTAGCTCTTTTTTAATTTATTTGATTTTAATTGGTTTGGTTCATGAGGGCTCTTATGAAGAAGTACACTTTGGTCTGTCACTGTTATCCTCCTGATATTCACCATTGTAGCCTTCCTGGTACACTGTATTTTTTTAAGTCTTAAATGCATATATACAGCCATCTACAGTACATCAAATTGTCTCACTAAAGTTGGGTCAAGTAAAACACAGAAAACAAAAAGTATCACTCAACATGATACTGTAACCTATAAATTCCATACTAAGACCAAATAAGTCCTTTATCATGGTAATAGAGAATGGTATCAATGACTAAAGTTGTGATCAATCTCTCAAGATTGAGAGGTTGACCAAAAGAGGGAATTATTAAATAAAATTAGCAAGAAGGGAAAGGGCCATGATAGCAAACTAGGAGGAGCCTTCACATGCCACATCCTAGGAGAGGACCAAAAACTACAAGTAGATACTCACCTGCAGATGGACCCTCTTGGGAAAAACATTGAAAATCACTTTATATTGTAATCTCCTTTACTCAGAATAAAGGAGATGAGGAGGAGTAGTTCCATTTGTCAAGATCAGAAGATACCTGGGAAAGATGCATACACATGAGGAAGTGATCAAGGAGAGAGGGCCAGGGCCTCACACTCCCCACACAACAACTGGGACTCAAGTTGTGGGGGTGCCCCACCTCTACTGCAGCCCTCTTTACTGATTAGGGAACTGCATGGAGACTATATAATAAAGTTGCATTGGAGAAGAGCCTCAGTAGGACCCAGTAGCCTTTGTTCCAGTGTTACCTTAGCTGACACCACTCTGAACTCTCAGGTCCAGAGCTCCTGGTCTGCACAGGAATCAGCTTTCCTAAAGCTTCCCCAATGTCACCCCTTGCTGGAACAGGGAGGAGAAAGACAGCAGATGCTCTTGCATGTTAGTGACTGGGAGCTGGGTACCCTCCGCAACCAGGAAACTCAAATGAAGTTTGAGCAGCCTTGTGACCTATGTGAGGGGAGAGCTGTAGCCATTCAGCAGTCCAGGCCCTACATCCCCACACCTGGACCAGTGGAACAAGCCCCCTGACCCCATGCACTGCTGCTTTGAGACCCAGGTCCCTGAAGACCCACATGCTAATTAGAAGAACAAGCCTCCCAGCCCTACACACCACCTGACATACCAATGCCCCTCAGACCCAACCTTCCTGAGGCAGACTGGCCCTGTACTATTATGGACCACATACCCCTAGACCCTCATGCCAAGCAGCAAGTCACACCTTGCAGGCCCATATGCCATTCAGTGCAGTGGGCCATGTCCCCATAACTTCTGGCATTGACCAGAAGAAAAAGTCTGCCCTGCATGTTGGCTGGTGAGCCATGCCCCCAGAGCACCATATCACACAACAGCTGTGCTCCTATTCTCTACCACAGCCTCACTAACTACAAGCCCACAAGCCACCCCAACCATGTACAGCCATTACACCTGGACTTGGATGTAGTGAATAACCACAACCCTAATACTTCCAGCCACTGACTAGATAGCCTCTCCAAACATACACTGCCACTAACATAGGGACACCTAGGCAGAGCAATTTCCTGCAATACCCACCATTGGAGAGGGAATCACCCAGTCTGCTGCCCAAGTTTCCAACAGTGACCCAGAAACCAATCTACCACTCAACACAGAGATCCCCCAGTACCAGCCAAGTCCCACAGTGCACTCAGGCAACTGGCCAAGAGCAACCCACTCTAATAGTAGCTGCAGTCCCATGGTGCATCTAGACACCCAATAAGAACATGCAAACTGTTCAGGCACTGGGAAAGGTCCTAACACCCATTTCCATGGAGAGGGACTTGTACAGCCCCCTGCCCAAACTTCTACTAGTGGTGTGGGGGTGAATACAGCAATCTGAATGACTATCCCCCTGTATTAACATAGACTGTAACAACCAAAAGGGATAAAGACAATGAAGAAGAATAGCTATGTTGCAGGCTTTCAGTGTATCTAGGACCTCTCCTCTTTCTTCTAAGAAGGAGAGTTCCCAGGAAAAGAGTTTGATGCAAACTTATCAGACCTAAGATGAGAGAAGAGGTTTCAGATGAGAAGAAATCAGCCAAAGAAATTCTGGCAACATAAAAAAATAAGCTACTAAAGTATCACAAAAGATCCACAGCAATGCACCCCAACCAAAGAGGACCCACCTCCAATTGTCAAGAGGTTAGAAATGGAATTCCAAGTAGATGGTAAACAACATGAATAGAATTGAAGAGAAAGTTGACCAACAAAAAAAAGCCAAGAAATGTTTCTGGACATGAATAAAAACTTACCAAAAATATAGACAACATAACAAAGGATATAAGTTTGGTTTTCTTTTGTTTGTTTTTGGTTTTTGAGGCAGTCTCTTGCTATTGCCTTGGGTGGAGCACTGTGGCTTCATAGCTCACAGCAACCTCAAACTCTTGGGCTCAGGCAATTCTCTTGCCTCAGCCTCCCAAGTAGGTGGGACTACAGGTATTCACCACAATACCCAGCTAGTTTTTCTATTTTTATAGAGACAGATCTCACTCTTGGCTCAGGCTGGTCTTAAACTCCTGAGCTCAAGCAATCTACCCACCTCAGCCTCCCAAAGTGCTAGGATTACAACCAGCAGCCACCACAAATGTCTGATATAACAGAACTTAAGGAAATGAGAGAGTCACTTAGGGAATTATAAATACAACAGAAAGAATAAAAAACAGGGTAGACCTAACAAAAGAAAGAATCTCAGAAATTGAAAACTCACCCAATCAGTCAAAAATGCAGGAGAAAAAAATAAAGAAGAGTGAACGATCACACACAGTAATAGGGGACTATGTAAAAGAAGCCAATGTATAAATTATATAGATATCTTGGAGGAAGAAGAACAAAAAGCAAAAGCATGGAAAGCTTAATCAAGGAAATTATTAAGGAAAACTTCCTTGGTATCACCAGAGATTCAGATATCCAAATACAAGATGGTCATAGAACTCCAGGAAGATTCATAGCAAACCATACATCTGTAAGACACACAATCATCAACCTGGACAAAGTAAAAATAAAGAAGAAAATTCTACAAGCTGCAAGAGGAAAACAACTAACCTGTAAAGAAAAAACCCTCAGGCTAACAGCAAGTAATCCCTGACAAGCCAGTAGGGATTACAGACTCATTGTCAATTGTCTAAAATACACTAAAATACAACTGCCAGCCAAGAATTTTGTATCCTGCAAAACTAAGATTGTCAAATGATGGAGAAATAAAGATTTTTTCCAGAGAAGCAAAAACTAAGGAGACTTGTCAATATTAGACTCTTTATATAGGAAATGCTCAAAAGCAAATTATGCAATAGCACAATAGATACCCATGTAAAAACACCCAAAAGTTATACCTCATGGCCTTATGAAACAATTACAGAAAGGAGAAAACAAAGCAACAAGATATCAATCAACATTGTGAACAGAACAGCATCCCACATATCAACATATCAATAACACTCAACAATGCCCCCAATAAACGTATATAGATGGGCTAAATGGATGAAAAAACACAACCAAACCAAGGGTGTGTTGTCTCCAACAAAAACATCTAAACCGTAAGAACTCACCAGACTTAAAGTTAAGGTATTAAAAAAAAAAAAAAATATATATATATATATATATGTGTGTGTGTGTGTGTGTGTGTGTGTATATATTTATATAATATATTCCATGCAAATGAAATCAAAAGCCAGCAGCTATAGCCGTTCTTATATCAGATATTAAACCAACAATGTTTAATAAAAAAATACAAAGATAGTCATTCTATATTAGTAAAGAGAGCAATTCAGCAAAAAGACATAATAATCCTAAATATTTATGCACCTAACACAGGAGCTCCCAGTTTCATAAAGCAAATTCTTTTAAATCTAAGCAAAGAAATAAACAGTAGCATCTTAATGCTGGAAACTTCAACCACTCAACTGACAGGACTGGACAGATCATCAAAGCAGAAACGAATACAGAAACACTAAACATAAATAGAACTCTAGAACAAATGTAGCTAACAGACATTTGTAAATGATTGCACAAAAACACTGCTGAATATACCTTTGTTTTATCAGGACAAGGGGCATTCTCCAAGATTGATCATATAGAAAAATTAATTGAAGATGGATAAGAGACCTAAATGTAAGGCATGAAACCATAAAAAATCGTTAGCAAAACATAGGAAAAACTCTTCTATACATAAACCTAGCCAAAGAATTTATGACTAAGACCCCAAAGGAAAATACAGCAACCACGAAAATGAACAAGTGAGACTTAATTAAATTAAAAGGTTTCTGCACAGCAAAGGAAATAATCAACAGAGTGAATAGCAATCTATAGAATGGGAGAAAATATTTCCAAACTTTATATCAAAAAAGAGCTAATATCCAGAATCTACAACAAATTAAAACAAATCAACAACAACAACAAAAAATCCATCAGAAATTGAGCAAAAGACATGTATAAAATACTTGGAAAGAAGACAGATAAATGGCCAACAAGCATATGAAAAAATGCTCAACATCACTAATCATCAAGGAAATGCAAATAAAAACGACAATGAGGTATCACCTTACACCTATCAGAATGGTTATATTAAAAAGTAAAAAAAAAAAAAAAAAAGTGGCTCGGCACCTGTGGCTCAACAGGCTAAGGCGCCAGCCATGTACACCTGAGCTGGCAGGTTCGAATCCAGCCTGGGCCCGCCAAACAACAATGACAGCTGCAACCAAAAAATGGCCGGGCATTGTGGCAGGTGCCTGTAGTCCCAGCTACTTGGGAGGCGGAG